>JANHFO010001142.1:124520-140241 GCA_032468095.1 Pareas carinatus | reverse complement strand
CTTTCTTTGAATCTTTTTTAATATGATACATTTGCAATTTTAGGGGAAAGTCTTCCTTCCTTACTCCCTTTCTTCCTTTCTTAATTCCCTCATTCTCCTCCCTCTTCCCCCTTCCTTCCTTCATTCCATTCTTACCTCATTCTTCTCCTCCCTCACTCCCTTTCTTACTTTCTTGTTTCTTTTCCTTATTCTTCTCCCTACTTCCCTTCCTTCCTTCCTTATCAGGTTAAGTCCCTTGAAGTAGAAGAGTGGATGCTTGCAGGATCGGTAGTCCAACCACCCAATCTCAGAAGGAACAGAGAAGCCAGCTGATCAGATTTAACTCTTTGGAAGAAGACTAGTTAGATGTAAATTTTACCACACCATCTAAGCAGGAAGAAAAGTCCAGCTGTGAGGAATCCTGCCATGATCCCGGCTTGTGAAATGATGGCTGCTCAACTGATTGGATTGGTTGGATATGGGATAGGGTGGGAATGGGAGGAACAAGCTTTCAATTCGTAAGCTGTGTGCTCTTTTTGCCAGAGCTTGCTTTTCCAGGTTGCACTCAACATTCCCAGTAAAAGCATCTTCTCTAAACAATATGAAGTAAGGAGTGTTTCTTTACTGGGGAGGGCCGGGGTGGGGAGATTGGGGGCTAGTCTCATATTCTGGTTCACTTACACTTCTCAACAGAATCTCCCTCAAACCAATGGCAGTAAGATTCATGCATTTCATACTGGCAAAAATATGCAACACAACTGTAATAAATAAAAATAATTTCAAAAGCATACATCATCTTAAATTACTTACCGAGCAAATTAATTTTTTTTTTATTACTTCTGCCTGCATAATGCTAGATATTTCTTTTTAAAAATTAAAGTCCTCCAACTGCTGAGTTTAAATAATGATAAACATTATTCCTTTGAAGAAAGATTATGGTAATCAAGCCAGAAATAGAAATTCATACAATTCTGTGTTATGTACTGTGTCTTAGAGAAAGGTAGAAAAATCAAATATTTGGCTATCTGAATTGTCTTCCTGTGTCATCAAAAGAGGCTTGAGTGTAACCTTCATCAGCAACAGTGTAAAAATATATACCTTCCCTCTTGCTAAGTTATAAGTGTATTTTATGTATAGAACTAAGGAGGAATTTCCTGACAGTGAGAACAATTAATCGGTGGAACGACTTGCCTCCAGAAGCTGTGGATGCTCCGACATTGACAGTTTTTTAAAAAGAGACTGAACAACCATTTGTCTGAAATGGGATAGGGCTTCCTGCCTCAGCAGGGGGTTGGACTAGAAGACCTCCAAGGTCCCTTCCAACTCTGTTATTCCGTTATCTGTGGAACAGAATGATTGAGGGAGTTAGGTCTGTCCAGCTTATCGAAGAGAAGGATCAAGGAAGAGATGTTTGCTGTCTTCAGTAGTTGAGGGCCTGTCACAGAGAAGAGGGGGGGTGTCAAGCTATTCCCCAAAGCCCCTCAAGTCAGGCAAGAAGCAACGGGTGGAAACTCATCAAGGAGAGAAGCAACCGAGAACTAAGGAGAAATTTCTCGACAGTGAGAACAATTCATCAGTGGAACGACTCGCCACCAGAAGTTGTCGATGCTCCAACCATGGTGGTTTTCAAGAAGAGATTGGACCACCATTTGTCTTGAAATGGTATAGGGTTCCCTGCTTGAGTAGGTTGGACTAGAAGACCTCCAAAGTCCCTTCCAACTCTGCTATTCTATTTTGAAACCATCCCAAACAAAGTTTAAAAAATGTTTTACCTCAGAATTTTCGTTTAAATAAGTTATTTTTAAAGAGATGCCCAGTTTTAAGAAGCAGCAGCTACGAATAGTTTTCCTTAGGGAAGATGCTATTCTTTTGTAATCAACTTTGTACTGGCAAGATCCTATCCCCCCTCCCCCTCTCCCTGAACTAGCATGTATGGCTGAATTCTGAATTAATCAATCTGCAATTAAGGTGCTATGAAATTTAAACGAGCTATTCACAAAGCTCTCAATCGGAGTGACAATCAAGATCTCGTCTTGCACAATATAGATAAATACAAACCCGTGATTCATATTCATTTTAGAAGGGTAGATCAAACACGAAACGTTGCAGGACGAACACGCACGCACAAACACGGCAAGAATCTTTGTAGCGAAAAGATGATTCAGAGGGCGCACAACACACGTGGAACAACATCCGCAACTAGAGAAACTGCATTTCTCCCCACACCAGCACCTTGTCCCCCTGGATTCTTGAAACTCCTGATCAGCTCTTCCACCTTCCACCTTGGGGCCTCGCTGGCATCCGGTCATCAGAGGACGGGTACAGGAAGGAGGGGATAATGGGCCATAAACGTGTATGCCTCTATGGTGGGAATTTGGGAGGGGGAGCGACAATGGAGGAAATGCAGACCGGTTTGTGACGGGCATTGTCAAGGTTGATTGCCCTGAGTGTGGAGTTTCAGCAGCCCAAACACCTCAGCAGGGGCACGGCTCAGCGGATAAAGACGTTGAGCTTGTCCATAGGAAGGTCGGCAGTTCGGCAGTTCGAATCCCCTAGCGCCGCTTACCGGAGTGAGCTCCCGTTCGTCGTCCCAGCTTCTGTCAATCTAGCAGTTCGAAAGCATGCAAAAATTCGAGTAGAAAAACAGGTATCCCTTCGGTGGGAAGGTAACTGCACTCCATGCGCCTTTGGCGTCTAGTCATGCCGGCCGCGTCTTCAGCCATCGTTGGCTCTTTGGCTTTGAAACGGAGTTGAGCACTGGCCCAAGAGTTGGCTACGACTAGTAGACATGTGCAGGGAGAAACCTTAAACACCTCAGCGTTTCTCAAAACATGGCAGCAATGTCGGATTGGCTGAAGACGAATGGGTCAAGTGGAGGAGGGATGGAGAACCGTGGTTCTTGTTCTATGCCATTGCACGGGGACTTCAGATTCTGCCTGACTTTACTGCAACCATCTTCTTTTAGTAAAAGTTCTTTTCAAGTGGAGAGTCTTACTTTCCTAAAGGAACAGGCAGGAGCAGGTCTGACACTCCTTCATGTCAACCCCAGGAAAGCACATACTTACTTTAAGGTGTTGACAGCAAGTCCTACTTGTGTGTATGTTGTGGTGAATTGGCTCTGTTTGAATCTCAATCACTGTATGGACTTATTGAATAATGTAGACAAAATGCATGCACTTGTGGAAAGGGTTAGGGTTCTTGCGTGTGCACACGCAAACATATACATATACATATACATATACATATACACAATCCTGAAATCCCTTAATTTGTGGTAGAGTTGGGGCAGCTGGATGGAGCTGAACATTTGCTGGCCGTATACCCTTCCTGATGCCTACATGGAGTTTGCAGCAGATATGTTCTCTTTGCATCCTGAGAGAGAAGCATCTGTCACTACTAGGATTGAACACTCAAGCTTCCAAGTAGGGGGCAACTGTCTTCACCACTAGGCTATCACACCACTCCTAACCCACACACATGCGTAACACACACACACACATAGAGGGGGAAAATGATAGTCACCAACACAATGCAAAGCTGCGAACACTTATCGGCAGAGTACCCCCCAAAAAAGTGGACACAGACCGATGGGCCAACGTTAAGCGAAGGCCGGTCAATCACAACAGAGGCAAACCCGTCTCCCTCATTTGCTAACCGATGTCAGGAGCACATGTCGACAGTGTAGAACCGTTGGTGATCCTAGCTCCAGGAACATTCAGGTGGATCTTCTCCAAGAGGAAAGATCTGTGCAAAAATGCACTGCCATGTGACAAGGACAGCTGGCGGGCTGAAATTCTTTCTGTTCATTCCTTTGATAAATGGGAGCCGGACGTATAATGCAACCCGGTCAAGAACTTCTCATCTATCATTCGGGGTTCACCGCCAAGCATTGGAGGAAAACAAATGCCATCTGCCTGGAGCGCTGAGAATGGAGCCATGAAGACAGTTTATCGCCTATTTCCCTTTTAACCCAAACCAGCAAGAACATTCCCAGAATTCATCTGTTTTCTCATTCTTTTCTCTGCTTTCTCCACGCTCAAAGTTTCTGTATAAAGAGGAGAGTTCTCCCCTCTTAGGGTGGAAGGGCTGGAATCAAGATGAATAACCAATCAAGGGGCCCCGGTGGCTTAAATCTTCAGTTTAAGCTGAACGGCTCACGCTCATTGTATCGATCTCGATCAATTTTCCATTCGTACACACGTTGCTACCTGAAAGTTGCTCTCAGATTCTCAAACAAGCCGAGCAACGCACCCTTGAGAGAGCTTTGCAGAAGACGATATTGTTTGAACTAATTCAAGAGGAGGTCTGAACGGAAACCACATTAACCGAATCTTGCAATTGCTCCCCTCTCTATTTTACAGTCCAAGAAAGACGGGATGTTCCCTCTTGAGACATTTGTCATACCTCCATTCCTTCTGTGGGCTAAGCTGCCTTTTATCTGACTATCATCTTGTCTTCAGCTCTTCCTCCTTTCTCCCAAGGTCGTTCTCACACACCATTGCAAAGGGTTACAGGCCAGTTGATGTTGGTCTACTTTAAATACATTTTCTATAGATCTCTCTCTCCATCTGGGCATCTCACTCATTTTTTTTAGTTTCTTTCTCCACTTTCTCCACTTTTTCTTTTAGTCCCCTTGCTGCTAGTGGTGAGGTCTACTTATCTGTTTTCCTGCCTCTTTACAACTTGCCTTTGGTCCCTTAATTGTATATGTTTCTTGGCCTTTAATTCTGCAGTATTAACATTTTTTGCTCAGAGGTTTTATAAGGCAGGGATATTTTTAACATCTCTTCTGGGGTCAGGCCATCCTTCCACATTCTCTGTTTATGAGTTGGATGCCATTAATATCCTGTCCTTTATCGCATCAATGTCACAAAAAAGCGTAATCTTTGGTTATTAGGCACAACTGTACGACCCGTTCATATATTGCTTCAATCATCCTTTGCTGTCTCACTATTATTGTACAAGACCTCTTCCCTTTCTTCCCAGAAGATCTACCACGGCAGATAATCTTGCCAACAGCATTGTAAGTCTTGCAAATATCTCCGGATTCTCCTCCTTCCAAATCAGTTCAGAACCCTGCAACCTTTTCTTTTTCAATCTACTTCGCTAGTCCTCGCCCTGAAAAACTGTCCCTCCCCTTCAAGCAATATTTCCATGTCCAAAACCCACAGGAAATAGTTTAGAATTTGTTTTTTTATATATAGAGATATTTTTTTTGATATATATAAAAAAGTGACTTGTGATCGATTTTCACGCTTATGACTGCTGTGGCATCGCCGCGATCATGTGATCAAAAATCCAGATGCTTGGCAACAGACTCATATTTATTGACTTTGCTTCTCAGAATGTTGGAAATTTGGATCCCCACGACTCCGGGATCCAACAGCAACCCTCATAAATATACATGTCAATCGCCCCCTGTTTGAATTTTGATCACATGACCATGAGGATGTTTTTCATGGTCGTAAGTGTAAAAATGGTCATAAGTCACTTTTTTCCGGTGATGTAACATGGAACATTCACTAAGTGAACTGCTGTAGGTCAAGGAATACCTGTGTCATTTTTATAATACAGGTAGAACCCAGGTTATGACCATTCTTTCAGCAATTGTTCAACGTTATAATGGTGCTGAAGGAAGGGGCATACGATGCGTCCTCAAAGTTTGATAAGCCAAAAAGAGAGTGGTGAAAATAATTATAGAAACCGCCCCCCCTTACACCTCGGACATCATCGGCTTCAACTTCTTCCCTCCGGACGCCGCTACAGGGCATTGCAAACCAAAACAACTAGGCACAATGACAGTTTCTTCCCCATGCCATCCACCTGATCAACAACTAGCTTACACAACACTGTTAAATTATCTAGCAGGAGTATATTATTACTAACTTCTTATCTCTCCTATTGCCTGTCAATTGTATGACAATGAACTTGTTGCTTACGTCTTTATAATATAAAATAGTTGTTCATTTAGTACCCCTATTTTTGACTTGTAGAATGATTATTAGTATCCTACAACTGTTCTAAACCTATCGCAAAAATGTACCCTATTATAAAAATATATCGTATGGCACGAGGAAGGTATTTTGTGACATGATGAAATGTGCTTTCCGGCGTGATGATTGTACTTTATAATATGATGACATGATGAATGTACTTTATGATTATGAATGTGTCCTATGCTTATAAGTGCATGACAAGATGAATGTACTTTATGATTAGAAATGTATCTTATGCTTGTAATCACAGTTTGTTTATTGTATGTATGTAGATATTGGGCATGTACACGGGAGACAAATTCCTTTTGTGTCCAGACACACTTGGCCAATAAATTCTGATTCTGATTCTCAGAAGCACTCTGAGGTAACGAAGGAAAATGTTTGGAATCTACTAATTTAAGGCTTCTGGCCGTAGGGATGTCCTTTCCTCCTTTGCCAACTCCCTCAATGGGTGGTAGAAGCAGCTTTTGTCTACACCCAGTGTGAAATTGTACACTCCGTCTTGAATTTTCTGCCAACCTTACTGCATTCCTTTCCCTTCCAGCAAGATCACATTTTCTCTTTCATTTAACCTGACAGAAACTAGTAAGCAATATCAACTTATTGATTAGCCAGCGAACTTTGTCGATCGATGGAGATTGGCCTGCAATTAGGTCAAGGTGTTCTTTTATTAACAAAACGTTAAAAAAAAATCTAATTATGGTCTCCGTCTGCCTCTACACATGCCATAATGACGAAATGAAAAGGGGCTGATTAAAGGGGTGAGTGAGTGGGTGGGTGGGTGTTACATTTCTATTTAAAACA
This sequence comes from Pareas carinatus, assembly GCA_032468095.1. NCBI lineage: Eukaryota > Metazoa > Chordata > Lepidosauria > Squamata > Pareidae > Pareas > Pareas carinatus. The sequence goes on along the minus strand of JANHFO010001142.1, from coordinate 133,462 downwards.
TAGAGGTCACCACTGCTCTCGACTAAACCTTTTCCTCTAATTTCCTACTGTGTCTTTCCCCCCACCTTCACCTGTTTACCAGCTAATGATTGCCCTGAAGGCAACTAGATAGAGAAATGGAGTTTAATACTAGCAATGGGAGATATTCATAAGAGATATTTTTTGCCGAAAAGGAAGGGGAGAAAACAAAAAGATCCATAAGCCAGGCAACAGTACCTCAAAGAAGAGGTAGCCTAGGTACTGACACTTTGAATGTCATGCTCTGCTCTTTAATTATTGAATTACATAAGACATATTATAATCATTTAATTATCTTATTGCCTATTGCCTATTCTCCTTTTGTCTGACAATAAGTTTCTGCTTGCATCTTAAAATATATAATAGCCGTGTCCTTTAGTATCCTAGTTTGACTTGTAGATTGATTATTAGTATTCTATGACTATTCAAAAATAGACTGTCCCAAACCTATAATATGGCATGATGGTTTTGACATTTGACATGGTGAAATGTTTTGTGACATGATGATTGTACTTTATAACATGACAACATGATGAATGTACTTTATGATTAGGAATGTATCTTATGACTGTAATCATTGTTTGTCCATTATAGCCTTAGGATTATAATAACAGTTTGTCCATTGTAGCCTATATGTAAGTATAGAGCATGTACACCGGAGACAGATTCCTTGTGTGTCCAGACACACTTGGCGAATAAATTCTAATTCTAATTCTAAACTATCTCAAATGATTCCACTTTCTCTCTTTCCACACCACCTTTTTCTGTTGCTTCAGTTGCATCTACTGTTTACTCAAAAGAAAACAAATCGGAACTAAAAGTGACTCTACTCCCCCAGAAAAAGGAAGATCAAAAAAAGGAAAACTTCCACCTCTAAATGCCTCATTGTCAGCCAATCAAATACAACCCTCTCGTTTTAAAGGTCAATTATTGGAGGGAGAGGAACACCCGTTTCCTTTTGAGATAAATACAGTATAATGAAAATGAAAGATAGCTAGGAAATATCTCTGTGTTTTTTAGATATAAAAGGTGAAGGTAAAAGTTTCTCCTGTCCAGTCATATCCGACTCTAGGTGGTGGTGCTCATCTCTGTTTCTTAACCGAGGGAGCCAGTGTTGTTTGAAGACTCTTCTGTGGTCCCGTGGTCAGTGTGACTCTATGCCGAGACACATGGAACGCTGTTACCGCCCCACTGAAATGGTGCTTATTTATCTACTCGCATCTGCACGCTTTCAAACTGCTAGATGGGGAAGAGCAAGTAACAGGAGCTCTATCCATTGTACGTCACTCAGATCTCAAACCCAGGGCTGCCAGTTTTTCAGCTGGCAAGCTCTGTGTGTTGAAACCGTTGAGCTCTCACGCCCTCGCCTCCCAAATTTCAGCCTCATGCATCCTAGAGAAGCAGTTCTCGAACTGTGATCTGGGGATCTCGGGGGGGCAGGGGGCTGAGACCATTTCAGGGGGGTCTGCAAAATCAAATACTTTAAAATTTCTAGATACAGCCCACGTCCACCAAAGCTCTTTGGCATCCTCAATCATTTGTAAGAACGTAAAGGGATCCTAAATGTTTGAGAACTCTTGCCCTAGAGAAGCAGGAGAGGCTGTTTCAATATAGGGCATTGGTTTTAGTCAAAAATATTTCCGAGTCGAAGGAATGTTTGTTTTACCAATGCAAGGCCACATAAAACTATGTCCCTCATTTCTGCGTGGAGGGAAGAGAATTTGTCAATTGTTTATAAAATGTACACGGTTGTGTTTTTGTGGGTGTGTGTGGTGTGTGATATGGGATAGAAATAAATTCCCCTACCTTTTTTTAAAATCACATTAACATAGGTCCATCTGAAGAGAGAGACTGAACCAGTCAAACCACGATTGGTTCCCACAACGTCTTAACCCTCCCCCCCTTAGCCAAACACAACGGTGTTTACATAATGTTCGGTACACAGTGCTTTCTTTAGCAAACTGAGTTGGGAAAACACCAACTCCTTCTCCATCTAATTACATTTTGGAACTCCCTACTGGAAAATGTGATGGCTGTTAACTAGCATGGATGATTTTGAACAGAGGCTAAAGAAATTGAGAGAGAAGGCTATTAGCTGTTCCAGGGGGACTTAAATCCTGTTCTCCCTCCCTGCCCTCAATTGTAGCCCAATGCAACTGCCAGCTGGACCTGGCAGTCCTTATTCATTTGAAGCCTAGGTTTGCTCCCATATAAACAACTCTTGAGCATTTAAAAAATAAATAACCTTTCAGACCTCGCTTTAAATCCCAAGTTACTTCTTTACATACGGGGAGGAGAACAGCATCCTTGCTTACCATCTGTTTCTGGATAATTGCTTCCTTCTGTAGGTATGTGTGGTTTTCTTCTTTTGTCGTGCCAGTATCTGAACAAAGCAAAGCCAACAAGCATTGGGGAAAAAAAAAATTAAAACATTGAAAAAAACTAAGACTTTGCCTACTTCCAAATTTCCTGGTCAAGCCACCCTACCAGTTTAATGTTTTTTTTCTATTGTTCCTACCATCTGGGGGTTTGTCAATCTGAAGACACTTTCTAGGGTTGACTTTGATGTGGTTGGCTCTCTAGCAACCTCAGCTTTCACAGAAAAACCTGCCTGGAGTTAGCCGGGTTTTACTTGTTGGAGCTACCAGCCATAATCTTGTGAGATGCAGTAAATGAATGCAAACTGTTCACAGAAAGTTGGCATTTTTGTGCAAGATATTATGGTAGGTTAGTGCTTTGTTGCCCTTCACCTATGACCACAATCGAGCTCAAAATTCATGTTGCTAAGTGAGAAATGTGTGAAGTGAGTATTGTCCCATTTTGCAACTTTTCTTGCCACAGTTGTTAAAGGGGATCACTGCAGTTGTTAAATTGCATGGTTGTTAAGTGACTCTGGTTTCTCCAATGACTTTGCTTGTCAGAAGGCTTCAAAGATGATCGTGTGACCCCGGGACACTACGACAGTCATAAATGTGAGCCAGCTGTCAAGCATCCGAATGTAAATCATGTGCCCATGGGGATGTTGCAACAGGTTACAAGTGTGAAAAATGTCACTTTTTTCAGTGCTGTCGTAATGTCGAACGATCACTAAACTCTTGTAAATCAAGGACTATCCGTACTGCTTCATAGTGATTTATAGGACTCTCTAAGCGGTTTACAGAGTCAGCCATATTGCCCTCAACAATCTGAGTCCTTATTTTACTGACTCGGAAGGACAGAAGGCTGAGTCAACCTTCAGCCAGTCAGGATTTGAACTCCTGGCTGTGGGCAGAGTCGACCTGCAATGCTGCATTCTAACCACTGCATATCATACTGCAATGACTTCTCATGTCGAGAAAGTTGGATATTTTGGTTTTATTAGAGGAAGGCCTGAGATCCATCATGCCCCTGGCATATGTAACTTTCTCCCTCCCTCCCTTGGCTCCTTTTTGCTAACCACCAACTCAGCAGCAAGATCGATCATCATTTTTCTTCCTCCAGATCAGTCATAATTTGCATTCTCTTTCACCCCCAATGAGTTCCCAGTCAGATCATTTCATAAAAACACCCCCCTCTCTTCTAGCACAGAGTCCAAGTTGAAACCCAACATTACGATTTCCCGCAGGCTCCCCCTGTGAGCCTGTTCCTCAAGGGTTTGGGTTTTGATGTGAAGCAATTAGCCTCCATTCTCCAAGGGCAGTTGTTGAACATGTGCAAAAATGGGGCCACCTGCCTAGCGCTGGTCGCATTCCAGAGGAGATTTGCTTTCTCGCTCTTCCATTTTCTGCCAGGTCAATGTTCTATATAGAGTGCTGAGCTGCTTTTATAACTCCCTCTTGGCTCTTTCCGTCTTCTGTGTCACCAGTGCATCTCTCCCCTATGACCCTGCCTTGAAGGCTGGTACAGCTACCACACAGAAGAATGGAGCGGTCGTTAATGACCAGGGAACGACAACAGCTTGAAATCTCAAATTATTTTAGATTGTAATGTAGAGAATTTATTTTAAAAGACCGTGTGCTAGGTCCTTGCGGCAGTTTTTCTCTAATTTGAGTTGAGAAGTTCCCGTATACAAAGACTTCCGCTCTCAGAATTCTCCAACCAGCACGGCCACAACCAGTGCTTTTTTCCCTTTTTGTCATAGAATGCACCGGAATGAAGTTCCGGCACCGTTTTTTTGATGGATTTCCCAAGTTTTGAAAATCTTCGTGCCAATCCAGCCAAGAGCAATCCTTCAAGGCCGGCTCGCCTTTCATTGCAGCGATGCAGGCAGCGGCTGGATCCTTCGGAGGATCTTTTGAGTCGATGGATCTAATCTTTGATTAGTGCAGCGTATTATTGCTCCAGCCAGCTATCACTCACGAAAATGCCTTCTTGAAGCAATTTCTGGTCACAACTGAGAATTCTGAGAGATGAAGACCATATTTCTGGAGATCATTGAGGTTGGGGATGTCTGGCTAGATGTTTGGAATAAGAACGAGGAGATCCAGGTAAGGTTCAAGTCCCTCATCCTGGATCCAGCTGAAGAGGGGACCAAGTACCCACTTTGAGAAAAAGTGAGATATAACAAAAGAAGTCTTCTAGTCATCCCAACTTCTGGTATCTTTGGAAACTTGATCAAGTCCACCTTGGCTCACCTAGAAAACGTGGATAAGGACCTTTAGAAGGTGGATAACAATAACAAGAGTTGGAAGAGACCTTGGCAGTCTTCTAGTCCAACCCCTTGCTCAAGTAGGAAACCCAATACCATTTCAGATAAGTGGCCGTCCAGTCTCTTTTTAAAACCCTCCGGTGTTGGAGCATTCACATCTTCTGGAGGCAGGTCGTTCCACTGATTAATTGTTCTAACTGTCAGGAAACTTCTCCTTAGTTCTAAGTCGGTTCTCTATCTGTTCATCCAAGACAATACAAAACAGGATTCCCAACCTTACCCACATAACTCAGATCCTGTTGTATCTTGAAGAAACTATACACAATTCTCCTCTGCTATGTCTCTGGCGACGGAACCAACCTCACCACGTTTTCAATCCATCTTCTTCAGCCTTACCTGTGTGCAGGTCTCTGTCATCTGTTCCTCCTTTTTCAGCTCCCCAGATTGTGTACTGAGGCTGCCCCTTCCTCGTCTGTGCTTGATTGCCTTGCTCAGATATGGTATCCAGATGATAGCTTTGTAGGTAAGGAAGAGCTTTCTCCTCGTTCACCTGGGAGTTATCTTTGTTGACTCTCTCTTGCCAGCTGTGACAGAAAGTGATCATTACATTTTGTATACAGTAAAACCTTGGATTGCGAGTAACTTGGTCTGCGAGTGTTTTGTAAGATGAGCAAACATTTTAAATCAATTTTGTGTTTCCTTCTTGGACGTACCGCAAGAGCTAGAAATGTCTTTTAACAAAAACAGTCAAATGGATGGAAGGCAAAAGAGATCATCACTGTGCTGAAAAACCTCAAGGCCCAATTTTTTTTATTTCTGTCATCTGCATTTCAGCCAGGAACGTTTGAAACATGTGTATTAGCCTCGTTAGCTTTTTTCCTGCATTGCTTCTTGATTATCACAATCTCGGAATAACGGATGGAAGTGGGATGTGTGTTTTCCCATCCATCCTTGTATTTCTTCCACAAAATCTGATGAGTGGCTGTTTAATTTGAGACAAGCCGAAGGACGTGGCAATTCGGAAGGACCGCTTAACGAGGAACATTTGAACCATCTTAGACACATAAGGCCAGCAGTGGGGGGGGGGACGCATGGCCGTATTTTTCAGCTGGAGCAAACGACACACACCAGCATTCCTGCACAGCCTAGTGGTTGTTGGACAACCTTACAATACTTTTTCTTGCCTGTCTTATGCTCTTCTCATTAAGGGCGTTCTTGAATTTCTGCACCTAACGCCTAGCAGAGCAAAGAGGACATTCACCCTGAATACCCTGAAAACATCCGGAGATGGATGGGTGGGTTTAAAAAGATTTGTTGGAAAAGAAGGAGACAAATTTTATTAAAAGAAGATGGTCCAATCCCTCGGTGAACCCAAATCCCAGGTCAGAATGCACACGTAATTTTAATTTTTGTTAAAAAAATAAAACCACACCAAAAAAGCCCAAAATCCAACTCATTCTCAGCCTTTCTGTCTTTTGTGCTGGTCTATTTTTAATATTACGTATAGTTCAAGTGTTTGCGAACGCTGCATTGCATCTTGGCAGTGACTCAAGGGAATAATTTTTTTCAGGGGGGAAAAAGGCAGAGCTGTAGAGATTCAGTCTTGCAGCTGATCTGAAGAACGGGAATAGTCTGGGAATATAATTATTCCCATAGTTTTTACATAGCAACACTTCAGGCGTTTGATGCTTGAGTCAAACTGTTCGTCTGCCCTTGCCCGGTGTTAACGTTGAGGTCACATAGTATACTAAGCCCTAATGCAGATTGCTTGTTACATTAGTTACACTGTGGTTAAGTGAACCTGACTTCCCCGTTGACGTTGCTTGTCCGAAGGTCAGAAAAGGCGATCCCATGACCCCAGGACACTGCAACTGTCATAAATATGAGACAGTTGCCAAGTGTCTGTAAGCCCACAATTTGTGGTACGTAAGACGTGGCTGTTGATGTCCCATATTAGTTAAGCCTATCTGATTGTGGTTTGTCCAGCAAACAACGCTTAGCATAATGCATGGATGAGTTTAGTGACTGGGACGGGTGTGCCAGGAAAAATCCAAGGACTCACCTTGGATTCTCAGAGTGTGTAAGGCACGGCACGCTCTCGTGCCCGGGCTGGTAGTGATTTGCAAATCCAAAGTTAGCAAAATCTGCTGAGTGGGACATGTTGTTTCATAGCCAGACTGGGCCCTTCAATTCAGAAAGAGCAAATACCTTTGCATCCGTTGGTCCTGTTTGTTGGAGAGTTTTTCATCCGAAACCCGTCCTTCCTCCGAAGCAGCTGGGAGCTTGAGCCTGGGTGCAAATGCTTCTGGGTGGCCCTGCATGTTCTCTCCAGCTTCTTGATCCTGCAATGAAAAAGAGTGTAGAACAAAAACCATGGCGGTCTGGTGTTTAGATCTAATTCTTACTCCTCAGAAAGATTCCATATCAGTGATTATCTTTCAGCCTCACCTCGCTTGAAGGATGGAAGGAAAATTGAACTGAACAGGGATCGGAAGATTTTTCTGCATTATTTCTATGACGTCCAAATCCATGCCTATTGAATCTATTACTTTGAGTTCACCGAACTCATTTAAATTCATTTCGAAGCTACAGAGAGCTAGATCTGGATGGGAGACCCTGAGGAAACTCCAGAGCTGGAGACTCTATCAAAGAAGAGCTCATCAAATCATATATACAGTGGCCCCAAAGACTCAACTCATTCCAAAAGAGGATTTTCACCTTTAAGAAATCCATAAAGATGTTTTTATTCAACCAAGCACCTTAGAATATTCATATGGAAACCCTTATGGAAGCATAAATCCTACGCCAACAATGTCATGTCGGCAATTTCTAAGTCTCCACCTCTAGTAGGGAAGCCTGGTGTAGAAGGGTGCTATCTTAGCTGCACCTGCTGGAAGCTGTCCATGGTGCTGATGACTCCTTACACTGTTAGGCCACTCAACTAGGCTTTCCCTGATTCCACCTGTGCATATTTATGTAACCTAGATTATGCTTGGGCCAAAAGTATATGAATATTCTCACCTGGTTCTGCACGCTATTCATCATTCGGGTGTAACGAATCAGGGGTGCATCTTTGTACCGGGCTGGTGGCTGAGCTGCAAAGGGCAAATTAATTTCCTTAGGTGGGGCCAGTTGGCCAAACAGCACGTCCCCTTGGGGTCCAGCTCCATTGCCGTTGTGTGAAATACCATTTTCATGCCTCACGTTCTCTTCTCCTTGACGTTTGATCCCAGGGGGTGGAATGGCGAAAGAGTTCCCAGCCGGAAACGCAGCTTGGTCCTGAGGTCTCAAAGGTGCTTTAATGCCATCACCCTTGGAAGCCTAGAAAGAGGAGCATAAAGTAGACATGAGAAAGACTGTCCAGGAACAAAAAAAAAAGCAGCCAAGTGTTGGCGTGATAGAGTGTCCCAGCTGCAAAGTCTAGCAAAGACAGTAAACGCCTCCTCCATAAAGCTCCATTCCATTCTCCTTTTTTTTCAGTGCCAGTGTATCAAATCCAATTCTTTTTGAGCTCTTTTCCTGATTTTCAGTGGTCCTCTTTTCATTGTCGCTGCTGTTCTAAACCTTTGGATTTCCCCAGTCTTCCTGATCATTTCTTGGCTCCGTAAACAGTTCGGATTTGGAGAAAAATGTCTTCTAATATATGGAATGACATTGATGGACTGGGCTGCTAACTGGGACAAGATGTTGGAACCACACCGTACTAGCCCTAAAGGAACTGCTCTGGCTCCTGGTCCCTTTCCTAGCACAACTCTTGAGCCTCATAACTCACCTTTGACGACTCTGCCAAATTTATGATGAGCTCAGGTTTGCAAAATAACCTCCCCATCATCTCCCGTTTATTTATTACAGTGACATGTCTCCTGCCTTCCAATGCAACTTATAAATCCTACCCCAAGTATACCTAGTGGGGGGAAATTGCAACGAAATGAGAAGATTACAGGCCACCAGGATGCATCCTACAGAGCTCCAAGAAAGGGGGAAGATATTAGAGGAGAGAAAATTCGTCTGGAAGAAATGGACACTTTCACTCCCTTTCTCTAAGGTCAGCCTTGACCCTTCACCTTTTGAAACGAAGCAGGCAAAAACTGGAGATGAGGCCTCTTTGGGCCCCAGCCCTAGATGGTTTCCCAGCTGCTTTCAACTCTGGCACACATCTGGAGGATACTGGCCCCAGGTTTATTGAGACTGCTGTTCCCAGAATTAACTAGCGGCCACCATGGGATTTTAACCTCTTTGAGTCTGAACTGGTTTCTTACACGATTGATTTATTCTCCCAAGCTGATTTGATCACCAG
>JANHFO010001142.1:25271-35878 GCA_032468095.1 Pareas carinatus | reverse complement strand
TATTAATAAAATGGAAGTTCTCTGATCATTATTTTACAAATGTATGTATCTTTTTAAAAAATTCATATTAGTGGTCCCCTGGATTTAAAATTATGAATTTGGTGGTCCCTGAGGTCCAAAAGGTTGGCGGCTCCTAGTTTAGACGTTTCTACTTGCTCGATCTTTTTTGGAAAGTAAACGTCCAAGCGAAGGGTCTGGTTTTCTGTCAAGCTTTTTAAAAGAGAAACAAAAATTATAAATCATCGGCGATGCTATGCACATTTTAATGAGGACACTTCCAACAGCAAACTGAGTATTAATTTTCCAGCCAATTGCCAATAAGCAGCTGTTGCTCCCGGCAATAACTATCATTTTCCTCTTTTCACTGGCCCACATCACTGCATTGGGCAACAACTGAGCAAAAGAGGAAGCATTTATGCAAACAAATTTTTCCTTCCCTATTTAGGTGAACTCCTGCAGGTTTTAAATCGCTTCCTCTGCAAATGTTCCAAAACATGTATATTTAAGAAGGTACTTATCTCCCTATACCATAAGTAAGCATGCTGTTTGGCAGATAAAACTTTTCTAAGAGGATTAGACAATCTTTACATTTTGGGCAAAGTAGAAGTGTCGCCGAAGTTTGTTGTAATGTTGCAGGAAAATAAGCATTTTTTTCCTCATATTTCTCATCCCTGGATGAATTTCTACCGAAGTCCATTGCTGAAGATTGAGAGCTTCTGCATGTTTATGTTTTCTAAGATAAATTGTGTTTTCTAAGGTAAATTGTTTAGGTCGCCATGTTTTATCTTTCCATACTTTTACTTAGAGGAAGTTCTCACACCAGTTTTTAAATAACCATCTGAGAAATGGACCTCAGCATGTTCCTTAGCATGTGTTCTACCAGAAAGCTATAGCCTTCGGTTTCACGTTATTATAACCTTAATATCCTATTTTATATGAGGTGTGTTCAAAAATTATCAAACCTTTGACTGACAAAAATACATTTATTCATAGAAAACATGCATATTGTATTTTCGGGGCTTAGCAAGAAATGGAAAGCAGGTACATGCAAGAAATTATCGATCTCCCTCAAAGTAAAATACTGGGACAGATTCAACTCAGCTAAAACTTACATATACTTGAGAAGATGAATGTACTTTATGATTATGAATGTATCTTAGACTTATATGTACATGACAAGATGAATGTGCTCTATGACTAGGAATGTATCTTATGCTTATATGTACATGACAAGATGAATGTACTTTATGGTTATGAATGTATCTTATGATTGTAATAACAGTTTGTTTATTGTATATATGTAGGTATAGAGTGTGTACACTGGAGACAAATTCCTTGTGTGTCCAGACACACTTGGTCAATAAATTCTGAATTTTGATTCTGATTCTTAATACCAAAAGTACATTATTCATGGTCAAAGCAACTCAAAATGATGATATTGAGGAAATACTTCTTCGTAGAGTGCGTAATTAAATGATGAAACATACGACTCTAGGATTGCCATCAATCGAGCAAGCTTTCAAAAGGAGATGAGAAGGGTTAAAGAGAACAACATCGACAGTAAAACATTAATGTAGCTATATCTCATTCCTGCCCCTAATAGGTGGGGCAGAAGACAAACTTCATTTAATTTCATTCTCTTTTTTGTACAGAAATAATTGCAGTACTAGTTCATATTCCTATCAATAACTTTCTATGTGTTTTTTTTAAAAATAATTCCTGAAATGTTGGAATTTGGAAACAGCTTTTAACAAGCCTTGTTCGAGGTTTTCAGATGGAACAATGCAAGTCAAAATTTGGAATTGTCCTCCTGGGTTTTTGAGGGTGGTTGTTGTTGTTTAAAGAAGACCTGTTGATCTTCTATATTTGTGAGAAGACAATCCATTCATATATCGTTGTAGGCATCTTTAAACACACTGGAAGAAAGCTTCCCACAGAGTCGGCAGAAACAGACACATAAAATAGGTATTTGCTTTTTCTGAGGGGAAAAAAATGGTTCAACTCTTTCTCTAACGAAAATTATACCACAGAAATAACCTTCTGTGGCTTGAAGCGCAGGAAAGATGTGTCAACAGCTTGCTGTCTAGACATCCCTGCCCAAATAAAATAGCAGGAAAGGGTGGTTTTGTTTTTTGCAAAGAAAAATCCATTTTTGCAATCTACCGCTTTTACTCAATCTTCAGCACAAAAAGAAAATCAAGAAGGTGAAGAGGTCTAGCGCTGCAGATATCCCACCAAATATATTTCATCATCATGTGGAATCGATGTTCTTTTCTCCTTCCTTCTCTTACTATTTGGGATTTGATCTCAGAGGACTAGAGCAGCCATTGTTACTGTACACAAGGACACAGTCCTTATCCAGTTGACATTCTAGATCAGGGGTGTCAAACTCAGTTCCATTGAGGGCCACTGATAGAGAAATAAAAAGAGAGAGACACACAGAGAGAGAGAGAGAGAGAGAGACAGAAACAGAGACAGAAACAGAGACAGAGAGAGACAGAGAGAGACAGAGACAGAGAGAGACAGAGAGAGAAAAACAGAGACAGAGACAGAGACAGACAGATAGAGACAGAGAGACAGAGAGAGACAGAGACAAATAGACAGATAGACACAGAGCGAGAGAGAGAGAGAGAGAGAGAGAGAGAGAGAGAGAGAGAGAGAGAGAGAGAGAGAGAGAGATCCTTTGAATTTCTAAATGAAAGCCAGGATAAAAATTTAATAAATAAATGATATCAGGCCAGTTGTATTTGATTGGAGGGTCTTACATTGCATATAGACACAACTTAGAAAAAATCTTTCATTTTCCGTTGACATAGACCTGCCTAGGTGTTCTTGGCCCTGCTATCTGAGGAAGGATTTTATCCTGGCGCAGATTGGGGTACACATTTATAGTGGAGAAGTGAAAGCCATTTTGCTCCTTTGACATGGGGTAAAACCATTAATTTCTTACTGCTAATCCCCCTCAAGAATCTGTTGGGTAAGATTCAGTGAAAACATTTTTTAAAACACTTCAAAGGATCCTTAGCAAACCTGGGCCGTATGCCAAGCTTCTAATCAAAGTAAAACCAGATTATTTTTCACATAGTTGCAGGTTTCATAATAAGAGTTCCTGGAATTCAGCTACCTAAGACAAGGTGCAAATTTTGAAAACGTGAGCCTATTAAACATTCAGTTTGAATTTATAACCTCCCTAAAAGGAAGAAACAACCATTAACCCACGTGATTTGGATCTGATCTTCCTTTGTTCTCCTGCTTGGGTGGTTTAGAGACTTTTAGGGCCAAAGTAAGTGTGAATGTGTACCTTGCAAAGCTGCCTGAACCAGGAGTCAAAGCGAAGCAATTATTACATTTCGAGGGTTCAGGAGCAGCTCTTTGCAAAGCTTTTTGCACCCCCTAAATTAAATAATGAGTATCCCAAATGGTGTATACTCAGTTCTTTGACATTGAAGAGACAGGTTGTTAAAAGAATAACATGTTTATTGTAGAGAAGCAAAAGCATAACATACAGCAAGCAGGAACTCGTACGAAGCCAGCAAATACTGCTGCGCAACAGGCTTATATACAGAATGGCCCCTAGGAGGCAGCCAATAGGTAATTAGACATTTTCCGCACAAGCAACCCCTGGAGACAGTCAGTCTGGGCCTGCTCAGGCTTCAACTACTTTAAGGCAATGACTAAGCAGAACAACATTAAGCTCAATGCATTACACCAAAAGTGCTCTTTCAAAAGGCAGCTGGACTTCGTTTTTCCTGGAAGACCTTTCATTTCTCATCCAAGAAGCTTCTTCAGTTCTGACTGAACTGAAGTCAAAACTGAAGAAGCTTATTGGATGAGAAGTGAAAGAACTTCAAAAAAACCCAAACAAAATCCAGTTGCCTTTTGAAAGAGCACTTTGGCGACAACCATGACCTGGGTGGCTGAGAATCTCCACAGACATTTTTTTAAAAAAACGAGTACAAACTCCTCTTCAAATGTGTGGAAAGATAAAAGGTATGGGAGATCCCTAAATAGTATAGAACAGGAAAAGTGGAGCAGTTGTGAATTACATACCAAGGATTACATACCGAGAACAGAAGAGAAAGTTCGCCTCATGTTAAATGTTAGGCTAAGGATGAAGGAGAGAAGTGGAGAGTGCACTTTGAAAAAGCAGACGCAACTAGGTAAAAATGCTTCCTCCCCACATCTCTCGTGCAGTCAGACATTCACTCAGGCATTGTAATCCTCTGGATTTTTGCAGCTCAGACCTACAAGCCTAAATGTATTCCACTCACCATTCACCAGACTGACTTCCACCAGATATGGGACAATCCTACACTACGCAATTGCATTAACAGTATTTGCTGTTATTAACCTTGACATACGCCAAGAGAATAACAGAATAACAGAGTTGGGAGGGACCTTGTAGGTCATCTAGTCCAACCCCCTGCACGAGACTCTATACCATTTTTGACAAGGGGCTGTCTGGTCTCTTCTTGAAAGCTTCCAATGATGAAGCCCCCACAGCTTCCGAAGGCAAAAGCTGTTCCACGGGTTGATGGTTCTCCTTGTTATGAAATTTCTTCTTATTTCTAGGTTGAATCTCTCCTGGATCAGTTTCCATTCATGGTTCCTTGTCTGGCTTTCCTGTCTTGGCCTTCTCTTCACTAAACTAGCCATGCCCAGCCCTTGTAGTCGTTCTTCCTATGTTTTAGTTCCCTTATCCTCTTTATTGCTGTTTCTCTGTACTCTTTCTAGGGTCTCGTCAGAGAGATTCCAACCGATGCATGGATCCAAGTCATTCGATCACCTCATGGTTCAACGCCTTGTGTAATTCAGTATGAGCACCTATGAACACAACCTTTACCTGAGGAATGGCTGCTTCTGAATGCAGCTGGCAATTTTTATTCAGGGGTTCTCAAATCAACTCCTATTAAAGGTAAACAAACGAAAATGGAAAAGTAGAGCAGATGTACACAAATAAACAGTTCTTTCTACTCTGTAATCTAACTCAGCAAAGTATTTATAGAGAGCTCGGTAACCGCAGTCTGCTAAATGTGTAAACAAGAGCCTTTGAAGCATCCCTCACTGAGATATCTGGGAAGGGAATAGCAATTCTCTCCCAAATGATCATTACCGGGACAAGAATTTCTCTTAGCTTTATCACAATGTGGAGCAAAGAGTTGCATAAAACCGATTGAGGTATGGTCCCTTTCTTCTTACAAAAGCTTTCTTCGTCATTTACTCAAGCCAGTAAGAATCAGTTTCTGGATGTTTTATATTACTTGCTGCTAAAAAGCTACTCTCGCAATGATCCCAGGAATGATGTTATAAGTTGTAACACATTTCAGTTGTGGGGATTTGGGACCACAGTGAGAATCAACACTGTGTGTTTTCTAAAATGATTCTTTGTGGTCAATGCGCTTCAGAGGTCCTGGTTAAAATTATTGCTATTCACTTTCTAATATCTTGAGCAAATCTGTCCAGCCCTTTGGCCCTGAATCTATAAGTTGACCTATCATATTTTAAGGCTTGAAAAACCAGACTAGGGACAGATCCTCACTGAGAAAATTTAGCTGTGTGATTGCTAGAATTCCAACATGAAATTATGGCATATAGTCAACCAATCACAATATCTGGGCTGCAAAACTCCAGATGGTTACTAGATGACAATATACAGGGTTACAGCTTTCTGTATTTTTTTGCTCAACCATCTTGTGGTGGCTTGAAGTTTCGCAGAGTAACAGAGTTGGAAGGGACCTTGTTTTAGCCTGCAGCCCCCTAATCATCTTTGTTGCTCTTCACTAGACTCTTTCCAAGAGTCTCAACATCTTTTTTATATTCTGGCGACCAAAATTGGAAGCACTATTCCAAGTGTGGCCTTACGGAGGCATTATAAAGTGGTAGTATCACTTCTCATGATCTAATTCTATCCCTCTCTTAATGCAACTGTCCTTACTCTAGTCACTTTTGAATAAACTTTGGGTATCTATCAACTTTTTCATCCTGAAGCTACGGCCTTAAAGTAAAGATATCTGTGCCATGCAGCTAATCTACCTTATCAAACAGGATTGAGGGAAGAGCCCAGGAGACTGAATTATCTCCCCGCTTAATTTTTGTTTGCAAGGATCAAAAGAAAGGTTAAGGAGTGGGAAAATAATACTAAGTCTTGTAAATACTTCTGCAGCTTAACTCATTTCGGTGTTTCCCCCTCCCCTTGCAAAATCCTGCCAAAGGAGCTTTAAAAAAAAGTCCTTCTTTGAGGGAAGCAAATAAAATTAACCGGGCCATGACAAGTCTGGGAAAATACACCACCCTTGGCAAGAAATTAGAATCGAGAGACAAGAATGAACTACACCCTGCCTGGATAGATCAAATAATAATAATCACATTTAGCATTGATATGACATTTTGAGGGAGTCGAAGGACTTCACGCATATTGTTCTAGCAACGCTCGAGGGAAAATAATATTCTACAGCTGTTAGATGCAACGTTCACATTTGGTCTTCAGGCTAGTTTGATTGTCACCACTTTAGACCTGCTGTTTGAGAAAGGGAGAAGAAAGGGCATATGAAAGAGCCAGGATGGTGCAATGGTTAAAAGTAGGCACTGCAGGCTATTTCTGCTGACTACCATCTGCCATCAGCCATCATGTTCAGCAGTTCGATTCTCACTGGCTCAAGGTTGACTCAGCCTTCCATCCCTCCGAGGTCTGTAAAATGTGGACCCAGATTGTTGGGGGGCAAGATGCTGTGTAAAACGCTTAGAGGGTGCTGTAAAGCACCGATAAACGGTATATAAATTTAAATAAATAATAAAGAAGGAAAGAAGGAAGACAGAAACTCTTAATTCATTTTCCATTCTAGTCACCTATGTCCTCCAACACAATGCCTCATATGCCCTACTTAATAGAGTAGCTTATGAGAATGGTAGATTATGAGCAGCCTCATAGTAGAGTATGAGAATAGGTGGGCCTCCACAAAATAAAAGCTTGCTCCTTTGTGGTGTTAGATCAGAGGCATAAATTAATTCCAGGCAAAAGCTGTTTTAATCTCCCAGGGGAATACTGGGAGTTGCATTCTCAACAGTACACGTGATAAAGAGAAATAAATAAATGTATTTTAATTTGGTCTAATTTTAAACATTGACAAAGTTGTTTTTTGTTAAAACAATTTGACAGTATCTAGATCAGTATTGCTCCATCCTGGAAGCTATTAAGACCTGTGGACTTCAACTCCCAGAATTCCCTAGTTAGATCATTATTTGCGATAAAGTCATCTGCAGAAGTCCCGTGCTACGACTGAGAAGATCTCGCAGGCTTTGACTTTGATCTGATCCAACTCCATTCAGATAATCCAACTCAGAGAAGGGTTGTAAAGAACTCCTAAAGAATGATGGTTGCTCAAAGATCTAGAGAACTTCAACTAAGACTAAAACCATGGAAGAGAGACTCACAAAATGAACTCTCCTCTCTTGAATTGGCTGTTCCAAGTTGAATCCCAACGAAGGAGAATATGTGTAGCTCAGGGTGGAAAGAACAATTTCCTTGGTGGTCTCTGAGCCTGGTTGTTTTCTTGCAGATGTTTCATTTCCCAAGCTAGGGAACATCATCAGTGCTGATGTAGCACATATGATTTACCTAGTTTGGGTAATAAATTTGTCTGCAAGAAAACAACCAACTTTACTGAACATCAAGGACCCTTCAGGTTGAATGCATAAATACATAGATCCACAACACCGTTAAATTATCCCTTGTTGTTGTAAGTCGAGGACTACAGAGAATTCTTGTTTGGCTTGGGAGTAACTCAGGGGACAGAGTGATAGCCCAAACTCAACTGAATTCCCATACGGAATTGGGTTGTTGTTGTTTTTTATTATTATTATTATTATCCAAGTGTGTTGGGGAAAAGTTTCAGTTTCAGGGTGTATGTTTGTCCTCCTCTAAATTTCCTTCACGCAACCCCCCCTATGCTCTGTGGACGTCGGAGCTGTAGCAAAGAAGGCAGTGCAGCATTGATTTAACTCCACTGCACGCTCTTATTGATGTCCAAACAACTTCAAAAGGCAGTGGGGGGGAATGTAGAATTAAAAGCATCCATCATGCATGTAGCATATCGCAAAGTCCAGAGAGCTGCCTGGAAACCAGGGAGCAATTTAACTATGGGGAAAGAATCCTGAGCTTTAAAAAATGCAGCTTAATTTTGGATCGTTTGGAGAGGGAATGAATGAAGGATGTAGGGGGGCTGAAGACCATGGTCACCGAAAGCACATTTGAATGGCCTTTTCCATCCCTCTGCAGCTGGAGAATGGTTCTCATTTGCCAGAGGAATTTTAATGTCCCACTGGAGAATCTCTTAGGCAATGCCAAACTTTATTAAAGTGAAATTGCTAAATGGTCAGACCAAAGGAAGGGGAGCAGGCTTCAGGTTGCTTTTTTTCAGAGTTGCTTTGGGGCAAAGATGTCTTCATCCAGATGTTCGTTTTTGAAGGAACCTGGTGCTTCTCTCTCCCTCTCCGTCTCCCTCCCCCCCACAAGCTTTTGGAGTAAGATATCAGTGAGAGTTTCCATTCAGAATTACATGTAGCCCGATGAAGGGCATGGCCTTCTGGTTTTAGATAATAAAGAGAAACAATTTCTCCATCAGACACCAGTTCCAGGTTTGGGTTAGGCCTTCCCTGATTCTATCTCAAGACACACGTCGGTAAGTTTCCCAAGACTAGCAGACTGTAGAACTTGCTGCTATTCTGAATCAGATTTTTGAACCATGCAGAAAAGTTATGAAGTTTTTTTTCCTTCTCCAATGAGGAAAGTCCATGTCCTTGTCCTCCTTCTCCTTCTCCTCCTTTCTCTCCTTTTTCTCCTTCTCCTTCTCCTTCCCCACCATCTCCTCCTCCTCCTTCTTTTCTTCCTCCTCCTCCTTCTTTTCTTCCTCCTCCTCCTCCTCCCTTTTCTTTTCCTCCTCCTCCTTCTTTTCCTTCTCCTCTTCTTCTTCCTCCTCCTCCTCCTTCTTTTCCTCTTCCTCTTCCTCTTTCTCCTCCTCCTTCACTGACTTCTTTTCTTCCTCCTCCTTCTCCTCCTCGACCTCCTCCTCCTTCTGGAACCCTGAAAATGATACTATCCGTATTTTCCAGGGCAAACCATCCCAGTTTTATGACCGCCGCTGTAACATAAATTGTGATTGAAACCTGGCAGCCATATAAGCATAGCCATAACAAATCACAGCTTCCTCCTTCTGGCTGGCTTTGTTAGAGAGGAGCAATATGGGCACTTGTGCTTCAAGGGGAAGGTGTGAAGATACGTATGGCAAATGCCAATGACTTTGTGCTCTTCTGGCACATTATATTGCTGCTCTGGAATATGGAGGGATCTGAATGGCTTCATGATAATTTCCTGCCTTCCTTTGTCCTCCAGAAAAACGCTGCCTCTTTTAGGCACGTCTGTGATTTAGTGGTGACTCTCTAATTGTCCTTCTGAGTCACAGGGTACCGACCCTCCCTGCGTTCTGGAGAGATATACAGTTATTACTCCAGTCAGCCTTGATCCTGGGGTTATACAGTTCTTTTAAAAGCTTCATATTTTATTCCTTCAGGGATCTCTGCGATATTTTTATGTGGAAGGGGGCAAGAAGCTCAGCTCCCTCCTCCCTGCTGGAAGAGATATTTGGAAGTTGCTGCTGCCAACACAAGTCCCGAAACAAGGTTTTGACCACCATTCAGGCACTTGCACCAAAGAGGAGATAATCATTTGGCTGCTGTGGTTTGTAAAAGGGGTAAGTAGGCAAATGTGAGGTCTTTGGTGCTCTCTGAGTTTGGTGATTTTCTTGCAGATGTTTCACTACCCAACCAGGTAACACCATTAGTCCTAGCATTGATGATGTTGTCTAGTTGAGTAATGAAATGTTTGCAAGACAATCTCCTCTTCCTCCTCCTCCTCCTCCTCCTCCTCCTCCTCCTCCTTCTTCTTCTTCTTCTCCTTCTCCTCCTTCTCCTCCTTCTCCTCCTTCTCCTCCTTCTCCTTCTTCTTCTCCTTCTCCTTCTTCTTCTACCTGTGATAGAAATTACATATGTTCAGAATCCTGGAGAATTATTGCAAATCTGAGAATCATTGGAAATTACAGTTTCAGGACCATGGAGAGCATACAGTCAATGAGTAGGCAGGTTCTCCAGCATCTCCCAGAAGATGTAATTAAACTATAGTCACCCATTCCGAAGTTGCCAGTGTTTACTGAAGTCATTATTATAACTCAGTCATGTTTGTTTTAAAAACATTCAGATTAGTAGCCTTCATTAATCAGACAGCAATGCTGGAAAAAAAATTCTGCCATTCCCCCTCCCACCCGAAAGTTCTCATACTTCTTCTTTGGAAACCACTTTCAAAGAAGAAAATCATTTTTAACTAAAATTCTCGTGGATGGATCATGGTGTTTATTCTCTTGTTAAGTGATGAAGCAATCCAAGAGACTGATGCGCAAATTGCGCAATCTTCTCTCTAGCCTCTGAAGTCCCACCACACTTTCCAGATCTCCATTCCATCTCAAAGGAGGTATAATCAGCAAATGATGACCTTTAAAGCGCTCCATGGCATGGGACCAGGGTATCTTCAGGAACGCCTACTACCAGCTAATATCTCC
>JANHFO010001141.1:444973-458915 GCA_032468095.1 Pareas carinatus | reverse complement strand
ATCTATATGTGTAGGGTTCAAGCTAAATACTTTATTGTATTCTGCTCGTAGTACAGGAATCTCCACAAGCTGCTTGCTTTCTCTTGGGAACAAACAGATAAGGCCCCGTAGAACCTAGGAGGGGTCTACATCTCTTGTGGCTGCTCAATGGCTCAAGGCTAATTCCCCATTTGATTCCTCCTCCTTGCCTGGCAGGGAGGTTCTCAACATCATCATTTTCTTTGTACTGAACCTGGCCACTTTTGGAAATGTGGTTCCTGTCTGAAAGCTCACTGACTTGTTATGTCTCTAAGATCTGGATAATCATAACTTTACTATATTAAGGTGCTTAAGACTTGGCTTTTCTTAAGGCATTGGGCGATGATGTAAGGTGAGCCTGTTTCTATGGTGGTTATTTATGTAGATATATGAGCTGTTCAGGCATCATGTGTTCTAGATTTTGTGCTTGTTTTTGATGTCCAAAGCTGTGTAGTGTCCTGGCAACCATGTGAGTGAGTGAGTGAGTGAGTGAGTGAGTGAGTGAGTGAGTGAGTGAGTGAGTGAGTGAGTGAGTGATCAGCTCTTGTTCATTTTCTCCTCCACCCTGAAAGTCTTCAGACGCCTTTAGAAGGAGATGAAGGTTTTAGGGAAGGAAGTTAAAATAGGTACTAATGAAGCAATCCTTTTTGTTGTATCTCTAGGGAAAAAACAATAGTCAGGAATAATTTAGATTGATAGCATGTCACCAATGCCGGGGGTGGATGGGTGGACAATCTCTAAGTGCTGCCTGAATTTCTCCCATGTCACCACACAAATTCTTTCCTTTGCACTTGGCAGCTTATAGGTCCCTTTGCTTAAATCCACACTACAATTCCTTCTCTGGAAGCATAAGCAGGCTGAAGCCAAGCATTGTAGATCACTTGATCAGCTTCTCTTTCTATTTAGAAGAAAACAGCTATTAGTTACCATAGAAACTCATCCAACAGATAGTGTGGATATTTGGAACAAGAGAAAAGTTCTGTACAGTTGGCCCTAGGAGAGTAGGAAAACCTATCATAGATTTGTATAATAATACCCCTATTACAGATTTGAGTTCAAAAGCATGCAAATGTGAGTAGATAAATAGGTACCACTTTGGTGGGAAGGTATCAGCATTCCATGCACCTCGGCATATAGTCCTGCTGGCCACTGACCACAGGAATGTGTTTGAACAATGCTGGTTCCCTTGGCTAAAAACTGGAGATGAGCACTGCCCCTTAAAGTTGGAAATGACTGGACAGGGGAAACCTTTATCTTATATTAAAATCACTGTAGAAAAGCTCTGCTTTGAATAACATTTAGAATATTATTTCTATAACTACTGTCATGATCTCTAGAGGCAAACTATTCTGTAGCAGTGGGGAATTCCTGAAAAAATACTCATGACCCAGCTGTCCCCACCCCCGCCACCCTACAAGCTCACGGTGGGGCCTCTTACCATGCATATTCATGACAATTTGCTTTGAAATAAATATAAATGTCTTAAAAGATATAGCTAGCACTTAATCAGTGTTATTCCTATTCCACCCATTTCTTCAGTCTACATGGATTTCCACCTCCATTTTATTCTCTTAGCAAACCTATTAAGCTATTGGGTGGAGAAATATAACGTCCTCAAGTTGCTATCAAAAAATGATTTTGAAAATAAAATTTACCCCCTCATTTCCTGGTCATTCAAGGCTGACCTAGAATATTCCGTTAATCATCATGACTATCCAGAACCTAGTGATGCCCCATAATTTAACCCTTCCCATGAAATCTTCTATCTGTCCATTGCAGGCTAACTGTTTTGCTTCTCATGTCCATATATTGTAACTCCTCTCTAGATGTCCTTTCCAAGACCTAGGGTTACACCTTCAAGATCATCTTGACGATCCAGAACCGGCCTTCCTTAATTGCTCTATCTCAGTGGTGACGAACCTATGGCACACGTCCCAGAGGCAGCACTCAGAACCCTCTCTGTGGGCATGTGTGCTGCTGCCCCAGCACAGATTTCTTTAGTAGAAAGTCAGAGGGATGTTGGGCTACCCTCCTCTTCTCGACATGTGGCTGAGGACATTTCTAATATCACCCGCCTCTCTGCCCAGTAGCCCAATGGAAGTGCTTCTTCCCTCCCATCTGGGGTAAGGTGGGTGGCTCGCATGCGGCACAGTCTGTGGTGAAAGTGAGAGAGAAGAGGAGCTCGGTTGGAGGGGAGTATAGCTTACAACGGGCCAGAGAAGCCATGTTAGAGTACCAGGAGGCCCACGGAGGGCTGCATGTGGGCCGCAGAAGCTGGGGCAGGTCTCTGTAAGGCCTGTAGTGAGCTTGCGTAGGCCACGGTTGGGGGGCACCGACGGATGCAGGGGGTTCAGGGGGAGTGCTGATGGCCATGGGGGTGCACGTGTTGCCGTGTTGGCACTTTGTGATAAATAAGGGGCTTTTGGGTTGCAGTTTGGGCACTCGCTCTCTAAAAGGTTCGCCATTGCTGCTCTATCCTTTCTTGCACCCCTGCACATGTTGCCTCATGTTCTTATCATGTATGCTTGTCCCACCAGGCTTCTTTCTCTGTGTAGGACCTGATATTGAACCTCCTCATCTAGACCCCAATACCCTAATCATTACACCGCCCAACCGAGCAGGAGAGGAGCCCAAAAACATCCCGCATGTTTCAAGGTTGCTGAGAAGGAAACAAAGGCCCTTGTTTCCTCATAAAGGCATTGAAAACAGAGGATACGTTACAAAGATCCCTTAAGAAGGTGCATCTCAATCCTTTCACATTGGGAGACTTGGTCTCTGCTCTGTGGAAAGATACAATTTGTCAAGTGCGATATTTTTGGATAGTCTCTTCTCCAGGGTGTTTGCTCTTGTGGCAAAGGGCCACTTTGATGAGATCTGTCCTAAGCTATGCTTTCTCAAATTATTAATATGTTCTCCACTGAGAGTAAATGTATTCCAGGAAAACAATGTGGAAATATTGGTTTGAGAGGAAAGGGAATGTGTCTAGGCAATCGAGGCCAGCAGTGGTCCTCAGCCAAGACACGCACCATTTAGATTTTATTTGAACATTTCCTCTGTTATTTGGTAAAATTGAGGTCTGCTAATCACTTCTGCAGGGTTCCCAACTGTTCATATAGCACACAGGGGCCTGCAAATAGGAATTGTGCAGGCAGTCTAAGCGGGAAGGACTCCCCTATCTCCACTCTATTACATGTATTCTTGGAACTTTAGGAAAGGCCGGAACGAATGCAGCATGAGTTGTGTCACTCGCTCCTCAATGTAGGTGGCATTCTTCTGGAGGACGGCACCAGCCAAGCTGACCTAATCCATCCCTTCTGGGTCAGAACAGAGATTTAATGTGCTCCGCGATCCGTCCCCTGACGTTCTTGGATGTGGGAGAATGCGGGATGTGGCTCATCGCCCGTAAAGATATAAGTTTCAAAAGTCAATCAGGTGTATGTGGAATAGAAAGGGAAGCCATGCTGTCTTTTTTTCTCAGGCAGCAAATGGGTCTTGGGATGACCTTAATTTGGGCTGCTGCTTCAGGGTTAAGGAGCAGCGGGCATTAAAGCAATATTCAAGATTGATTGATTGATCACGTGCCTTTAAATCAGTGTCAGCTTTTAGTGAACACATAGATAGACCTTCTCCAGGAAGACTTAGACTGTCTGTCTAATGTGGATTAACTGTCATTCTCTTTCCAAAGAATGCTGGGAATTGTGGCATTTATTTATTTGTTTGTTTATTTGTTTATATTCTGCTTTTGGTATGAAACATTATTCTACTTCAATGTTAAGGATAGTGATCTAAGCAGCGAAAATCCTGCCATCTTGTGGTTTTCCAGATATTGGTACCTGAGATTTTATTGCTGTATCATGTATTATGTCCTTATTTTCTGACCTTTTAAAGATGGTATTCTTTCTATGATGCTAAAGAAAATATTTCTTAAATGGGGTGGTTTTCTCCAAAGGAAGATTTTTGAAAAAACATCTCGACATAAAGACACTGACTTCAGTAAGGCATTTGACAAAGCAGACCACAGACTGATTTTTTGGTAAGATAGAAAAATGTGGGATAGACAGCATCACCACCAGATGGATTCATAACTGGCTGACCAACCACATTCAAGGTGCAGTCTTCCATGGAACTATAGTTACCCTGAGGGAAACGTGCAGTGGGATCTGCCAAGATTCTGTTTTAGGCCCAGTACTCTCCAACATCTTCATCAACAATTTAGCTAAGAGGATAGAAGGGTAACTCATTAAATTTGCAGACAACACTAAATTGAGAGGAGAATAGCCAAAACTTTTGAAAATAGGCTCAAGATCCAGAAGGATCTTGACAAATTTGAACACTGCACCCTATTCAATAAATTCAGGGGTGAGAAAAGTAAGGTCTTACATTTAGGCAAGAAAAACCAAATGCACAGGTATAGAGTAAGTGGTAGCTGGTTCAGCAGCAGTAACTGTGAGAGGGTTCTAGATAATTTTCTTTTTTTTTGTTTTTGGTATTTGCAGCACACTGCTGGCTCATACTTAAGTGATTGTCCTAGTGCAAATACCAAAAACACCCCCCCCACACTGATGCAATCCTAGCTTGCATCAACAGAGGGATAGTATCTAGATCACATAGAGCAGAGGTCTTCAACCTTGGTCCCTTTAAGGCTTGTGGACTTCAAGTCCCAGAATTCCTCAGCCAGTATTAGCATGACTTCATATTGCACTGGTAAGATCACACTTGGAATACTGCATCCACCTGTGGTCACCACAATACAAAAAAAAGATGTTGAGATTCTAAAAAGAGTGCAGCGAAGAACAACAAAGATTATTAGGGGACAGCAGGCTAAAGTATATGATGGTTGCAGGAACTGACTATGTCTTGTCTAATGAAGAGAAGGATTATAGCCCTCTTACAATACTTGAGGGGCAGTCCCAGAGAAGAGGTAATGGATGGAAGTTTATCAAAGAGAGATCCAACATAGAATTAAGGAGAAATTTCCTGACAATGAGGACAATTAACCAATGGAACAGCTGGCCTCCAGAAGTTGTAGGTGCTCCTTCACTGGAGATGAAGAAGGGATTGGACAGTGATTTGTCCATCATAGTATAGGGTCCCCTATAACTTTCGATGCATTGCATCTTGTATGGACAGATAACTTGTGTGAGTTGTTTTCAGATTTTGTGCATATGTATTTCTATCGGTTTGTCTGAGTAGGAGGTTGAACTTGGAAACGTTCCTGTCCTTTCCAGTTTTGTGTTTAAATGAGTAAATTCATGGCCAGAAAAGAAATCATATCACAATGAAAAATCTAATTCAGAACTAATTTTTCTTTTCTTTTTGAAATTCAGACCTAGTCTGCTCCAATTTGGGAACTGATTTAAGTCATATAAGCCAGATGTGCTTACAAACCACACTTGGGAACTGAAACTGATGAATAGATCTGGGGTAATGTTATGCTGAAATCTGATTTGCATTTCTCAGAAGATCCTTCCCCTTTGAAAGGGATTTTTTTTCCTACCTTTTTCTCAGCCTGCTTGGACATTTCTTCACCATTTCCCTGGGGGAGATGTCCTTGAGCTAATTTACGAGGAGAAAGAAGATGGTGCTACTGTATTTTGTCCATCACTCAAAAGCCTTCTCTATATCCACACTCCTTGCCTCTATCCATGCAAGGAGTGCCCTCATTATATTTTTCCTTGGAGTTTAATTCAGTAGAAACCTAGGAAACAAAGAAGGCAGTGGATTATTAGAAAGGTGATTGTGCAATAAAAAGACATTAGCACACACACTCCTTAGTAATCTCGGTGAAGCAGTACTGACTGTTGGGGTCCTGACATCTGTCTTAGGGAACAGATTGTCCCCTACCCCAGAGGTTCTGATGGCCCCAACCCTGTTGGTCTTCAGGAAAGCATTGAAGAGTAGCTTTTCCCACAGGCACTGGAGCCAGGAAGTTGATGGAACTGGCATGGTGTGTTTGGTTGACAGATGTGAATTCTTATTGAGACTTCAAAAGACTTTAATTAATTAATTAAATATCCCACCTTTATTATTTTTTACAAATAATTCATGACAGCAAACATACCCAACAGGTCATCTTTCTCATATTTTATTAATTTTATTTATATCCCAACTTCATTATTTTTACAAATAACTCCAGGTGGTGAACAGATACGCCTTCTTCCTCCGATTCCCCTCACAACCACCACCCTGTGAGGTGAGTTGGCTTGAGAGAGAGAGGAACTGGCATAAGGTCACCCAGCTGGCTATTGCATTGTCTTGTTCACAGTCCAGAATTCCTTTTGTTAGATGGGTGGCTACATAAATTTGTTTAATTGATTCGTTAATGCATCACACTCTACCTCTGTAAAGTTCACTGTGGGTTTTCTTTTCATTTAAAATAAATTTCACAAGCAAAGTCTCTTCCATCTGGTTAGGGGGAAAAAAAGATGAACTTTTATGCAATGACCGAAACTAGGATTTGCTGTGTTGATATGATTAGCTGAAAATTCCTTTAAAATACATTATATTTATTAACCATATATTAGGCCAGTGATTGACAACCTGTGGGCTGGGGCCCACCAGTGGGCCATGAGAAAATTATGATGGTCCACAGGAAAATCTGGATATTATTTGAATTTTTTTGTAGAGTTGTATGGTTACTGTGTCTATGTGTGTCTATGTGTATCCTCTGTGTGTCTGTCTGTCTTTCATTGTCTCTGTCTCTCTCCGCCCTCTCTCCCTCTGTGTGTGTGTGGGCGCATCTTTCATTCTCTGTGTGTGTGTGTGTGTGTGTGTGTCTCATTCTCTCTGTGTGTGTACCTCTCTCTTTCTCTCTCTCTGTCTCTCTTTCTCTCTGTCTCTCTCTGTGTGTGTTTCTGCCTCTGTCTCTCTCATTCTCCCTCTCTCTCTCAAGCAGGTACAAATTTCACACTAAAATGTGTAATACAAAGAAATTTCAATAAATTTTTAATAATTAAACTAACTTTAGTAATTTTGCTACAATTAAATAACCTTTAAAGATTTTATTATTAATAAGCATTTATAATTTTGCTATAATTAAATAAGCTTTTTTCATTTTGTTATATTAAATAGGTGCCTTTTATATTAATAAAATGAAGGTTCTCTGATCATTATCTTACAAATGTATGTATCTCTTTTTTTAAAAAAAATCATATCAGTGGTCTGTGGGATTTAAAATTAGGAATTTTGAGGCCCACGAGGTCCAAAAGGTTGGTGATCACTGTATTAGGTAATGATGGGAATTGAAATCATTGAAGATACTATGGTAGATGAAATCCACTAAAGAAAACAGCATGTTCAAAGTTGGTATACTTTTAAATAGTAATTTCTAGAGATCGTGACTGTGAGTTTCTAGGAACATCTGTTGTTAGAAATTGAACACTGAGCTTCTTTTCAGCCTGGTTGTGAAATATATTCCCAAGTATAACTAAAACAACGGGTCCTGTGGTGCCTATTTCTCAAGATTCATAATAAGAACCATCTGAAATGAGACTTAGTCCATGAAAGGTTGTGCCTTAATAAATCAATGAGCATTTAAGCTTCCACAAAACTCTCTGTGGGTTGTTGTTGTTTTGCTTTTTTATTTTGGGAACTCCTTAACACAACTACCACTCTGAAAATAGGGAGCTGTTGATTACATCTGATCACAGTTAAGGCATGGGCTGCAAACCTCTTCTCCGTGTCTGAAGAGAGGGGCTTGCTGTGAGGATGAAAAGTTTGGGAGCTTAAATGTTTCATTGCTGTCCACATATATTAGTTTAAAGTTAAATCTTCCTCAAGTTAAGCTCAACTCCTGACGATGTGCACACACATATTAAAGTTTTCTTGGCAACAAGATGGAAGTGGTTTACCATTGGCTTCCCTTGGGATGTTTTTTTAACCTTCCCAGTCTAGTCTCTCACCCAAGTACTAATCAGCCAAGGTCAGTTAGATGCTACCACATGCTGTGCTCTACTTTACAGAAGTTTTCCCAGTATAAATGTGGAGATTTATTGTCTTCTTTAAAAAAACACAGCTCAAAAGTCACCCAATGTTTCTTATGTCTATTCAGCCTTAGCTTTGACTTTCTTAGGCTGAGCGTAACTGGTGGGCTACTACATCTTCAGCTTTGGCATAAAACATATGAGAAATATATCCTGGACATAGTCTGTTGCAACTGCTTCCCTCCGGTCGCCGATACAGGGCATTGCAAACCAAAACAACTAGACACAAGGATAGTTTCTTCCTCCATGTTATTAACCTGCTAAACGGCTGACTTACACGGAACTGTTAATGAGGAGGGTGTTTTGTGGCATGATGATTGTACTTTATAAAATGACGACATGATGAATGTACTTATGATTGGGAATTGTATTCATGATTAAGATCACGGTTTGTCGATTGCAGTTTATATGTACTTGACAAGATGAATGTACTTTATGACTATGAATGTATCTTACGCTTATATACACAAATGATTACAAATGTATCACAGTTTGTTTATTGTATGCATTTAGCTATTGAGCATTTACACCGGAGACAAATTCCTTGTGTGTCCTGAGACACTTGGCAAAATAAATTCTGATGGCTGAGAAAAGTTTGAGACGAAGTGTAGGAAGAGATCTGCATTTAAAAACTCATCCCCCAATCACCATAGATCACTGGGAATTCCAAGTAGGTGAATGAATGGGAGAAGAAGACAAAGCAATCATTGTCAGCCTGTTTGCTACAAATCTACCGTATGTTTTAGTAGCCTGCTACCAAACTAATCATCTATATTACTATGTCCATTATAGAATTAGGAAACTGGTTGGTTATGAGCCTCTCAGTCATCTATCCCTTGTTTGGCACTAGCCGCCTCTGTGTAGTTCTTTTTAAAAACTAATGTTCTTTTGTCTATTATGGATAGCAAATACTCAGACATGATGCTTGATGTGAAACCAAGGCATTGTAAGTACACAGGAACCTCCCTGTTTGGCCCTTGGACTGATGGGAGTTGAAAATCACAACATCTGAATGGATTTAGATCACAGAGAGTTCAGTTAACTAGATTGAAGGTCACTGGAGTTTCTCCTAATTCACAGGTCTCCCTGTAGATGGGTTAATGAGGAGAGCTCTATGTCTACTGGCTGGCAAAGAGACATGAGAAAGTTAAGGGCTTCTCAGAGTTTTGTCTGGCTCTATCAATGAAGGAGCAGCCTTCATTTGGCACAAATGGCGCTCCGTACCTGCCAAGAATTTGAAAAGTATAAAGCAGCTATTCAATCAGTATCCTGCAGCTTCTAGTGCTCTCTTCCAAGAAATGAGCAAGGAGAAAGGTCCAGGTTGCACCCGGCTGGGAAAATAGGGGAAGGAAGGCTTTTCCGGAACTTAGAATGTCCCCAGTCTTTGTGACTGGTGTCAAATTAAGATGCGAGAGAGAAAAAGGGATTGCTAGGGATGGGCAACCTCGCTTTGTCTTTTCTCGCCAAGTAAATCCATCGGAAGAAAATGACCAGCTGAAGTTTCACAGTGCCTCCATGCCAGGTACTGCTGCACCTGTTAAACATTCCTGAAACATCTGCTGTAAATTCACAGGGAAAGTTGCAGTAAAGTGTATGGTCACATTATACCATAAAAGAACGGCGTTTTTCTTTTTGCAAAACATCAAGACATTCGTTGTTACCGAATGTAGAATTAGGTTCATAGCAAATAACCTTAACAATAATACTCAGTAGATGAATAGAAAATGTCAAATCCAGTTTAAACATTTGGCTGACTGTGTGGTGAACCATAATAATAATAATAATAATGGAGAGCAGCAAAAGAGGAGAGAGAGAAATGGAGAAAATCAGAAAATACAAAGGCTTGCAAATAGAAGTGGAATGACTGGAGGGGCGGGGGGCGGGAAGCAAAAATTCCACCAATAGCAATAGGCACATTGCGTGCAATCACAGAATGTCTAGAGCAGTGGTCGCCAACCTGTGGACTGGGGTCCACCAGTGGGCCGCGAGAAAATGTTGGTGGTCCGCAGGAAAATCTGGAGATTATATGAATTTTTTTGTAGAGTTGTATGGTTCCTGTGTGTGTGTTTGTCTCTCATTTTCTCTGTCTCACTCTGTCTCTCTGTCTCTCTGTCTCTCTGTCTCTCTCTCTCCAGCAGGAACAAATATTATACTAAAATGTGTAATACTTAGAGAAACTTCAATTATTTTGTAATAATTAAACTAACCCTAATAATTTTGCTACAATTAAACAACCATTAAAGATTTTGTTATGATTAAATAAGCATGTATGATTTTGTTATAATTATACAAGCTTTTTTAATTTTGTTAAATATGTGCCTTTTATATTTATAAAATGGACGTTCTCTGATTATTATTTTACAAATGTATCTTTAAAAAAAATCATATTAGTGGTCCGCGGGATTTAAAATTATGAATTTAGTGGTCCCCGAGGTCGAAAAGGATGGCGACCACTGATCAAGAGCACTATTTGAACAACACTGGCATTGACATAATCACCATCAGTCAATTGCAAAAGGCAGTTTTACTTGGAACAACTTATATCCTGCAATGACATGAATAGAATAGAATAGAATAGAATAGAATAGAATAGAATAGAATAGAATTCTTTATTGGCCAAGAATTTGCCTCTGGTGCATAGGCTCTCGATGTACATATAAGCTACAAGTGATAAATTATGATCACTATAAAATAACAACAGGACAGACAGAGTGAGTCAGAGACGGACTTAAATGGTGGATAAAAATGCCAAATCCAGTCTAGACATCTGGTTGACTGTGTGACCAACCAAAATAATAAAATAATAGCAAAGTGTCTTCCAAATTTTCATATAGTTTATTTAAAAAGACATCCTGAAACTCAAGTTATCTAGCTGCAAAATGCACACTCAAGGTAATTATCCATTGAAGTCAATTTTCAAATAAGTAAGCATGAAACAGCAACCTTCCAAAGACAGCTCTGGGAATTAATTAGGTAAGAATGAGTGATACTAAAGTATTTGCATGTATATGAGTATAATAAGATAAGTAAATATGACAATTGCTGCTTCTCCTCTCTCTCTCACAGTCTCTTTTGTGAAATAGATAATTTTATTTTCTCTCTACTTCTAATTTTTCCATTCATACATTTGGATTGACAAATTTCCATGCTGAAGTGATAATTTTTAAAAGTACAAACTGAATTCTTTGCACAATCTTTACTTTGAATGATTTGGTGGGTTTTTTTAAATTCTAGTCTAGATTGCATTAGTTCAAGTAGATTGCTCTTGAGCAACCAAAATCAAGCCTTCACTTTCTTTCTTTCTTTTTCTTTTAATGTGACAGTTGTAATCCATTGCTAGCTTTTATCTTTATCCATTTCCCCCTTGATCTTTTCATCATGTAATGCTTCCCTTTGCCAGCCTTCTGTTTCTGTTTTTATTACATTACTTCAATATTCAGTTTTTATTTCCTCTACATCCAGCAAATTCCAGTTTTTGCCTTGCATCGATGCTTGTTCTTGCTGTCTTTTGCATAATAAGCTTTTTTTTCATAAACGACTTATAATAAATTATAAATTCAGTCAATGTATTTTCTGGAGCTGATACTTACTCACCTAATTTCAAATACTTTGCTCACCAATTCAGTGTCAAGGAAACACAAGAACTTAGAAACTAGTCCAGGAAGCTGACACAATGTTAAATTTAAATATAAATACTTTTCTGTTGCTACTGTAGAAAAAGCCTGTTATAGTCATTACCTCAATTTGCATTATTTGTTTCAAGAAGAAATAGTTCCAAACAGGACAAGTTTGTTTTAGAAGGTTAACTTTGAAAAGCAACTGGCATTACATTTATAGAAGACTAATGTTTGATACATTTTTGTTACCCATTGGGTCTTGGGAAATGCAAATGGCATTCCATTTTTGCTAGTTAATTTGAGAGTTTCATTACAATAGCACTATGAAAACTGCTTTCATCAAACGGCAAATTATGATAATTTCTCTGCTGATTTGCAAATGTATTCTAGAACAGCTGTCCTGACCTGATGTTCACCAGATGTTTGTGGTGTATACGGTAATACCCAGCATGGTCAAGGGAAATTTTGCAAGCTGTTGTCCCATCATATCTAGAGGATAATCTTGAAGGTTAGGAAAAATTGTTCCAGAATTTCTACTCTATGCTCTAAAATGATTTCAGTTGCTGTTCTATTTCTTTTTATCAGAGTTTTACTTTAATCTCTGCAGGTTGTTCTGAGAATTTGAATGAGAAGTTATATAATATAATATATATATATATACATTTAAGCTTTGCCTGGCCATTGCATTCAAGCACAGAGAAGCTCAGGTATTCGCTCCTGGACTGTTCTTGGGAAGTGTGCTTTTGAGGGGGAAGTGGGAAAAGAAATAATCTGTTTTTACACCCCCCCAGGGACTGTTTATCTTCCTGCTCTAAATGCTTGAAAGGATGACCCGAGCCTTGTCATACAGGTCAAGAGTGATGAAGCACAAACATTTCAGATCTTTCGGGTGACTGACAGACAGGATGTTGAGAAAGAGCTCACATTCCTTGTGT
The DNA here is from genome assembly GCA_032468095.1 of Pareas carinatus. Classification (NCBI taxonomy): domain Eukaryota; kingdom Metazoa; phylum Chordata; class Lepidosauria; order Squamata; family Pareidae; genus Pareas; species Pareas carinatus. The sequence goes on along the minus strand of JANHFO010001141.1, from coordinate 446,363 downwards.
AGAACCTCTTGGAACTGAACAGGATCCAGGACGAACTCCAAAGAAAATAAAGCACCTCTATCTAATCTCATAGCGTTCCCTCTGACTTTATCTGCAATCTATTGCAGTCGATGGAAGCTCGACTCCCAGCTAGGCCCAGTGCAGGAACATTGGACCAGACTTTCCATAATACCCCGTGGATATCTCTTCCAGGAAGGATGAAGGTTGCAATCAACACATTTGGGAAACTTGCAAAACTGAGGAAGGCTGTGTTAGAGACCACATCGCTTAAAGACTCCCGCGCTCTTTAAGGCTATTCAGAATTGAGCTCTTTGTCTCTGTGGCTTGGAAGAAAAAGGAGTGGAAGGACACTAGACGTTGCCTCCTCAAGGTCAAAGCTAAGGTGAGAAAAAATGGGAGCCTGAGGGTAACTGTTGAAGTTCTAATTTATATTATTTTTGTATCGTCTTTCAAAAATACCTACAGGTAGTCCTGTATTTGCAACCATTCGTTTAGTAACAGTTCCAAGTTACAACAGCACTGAAAAAAGTGACTGATGACTGTTTTTCATACTTATAACCCTTGCAGCACGTGATCAAAATTCAACTGGCCCATAATGATGACGGCCACAGTGTCGCCGAGGGTTACGGGATCCCCTTTTGTGACTTTCAGACAAGCAAAGTCAACGGGGAATCCAGATTCACTGAACAACTGTGTTACTAACATAAGGACTGCAGTGGTTCACTTAACCACTGTCTTGCTTATCAACAGAAGTGTTGGGGCTCTGTTGTGGTTGTAAGTCGAGGACTGCCTGTATTCACTTGTATATCATCTCATATCCTCTTCAGACTTTGGCGAGTGACAGATCTGGCATTGGGTGAGCAATTTTGGAGAAAATTCCACCATGGGGACTCCTTAACCTAAAAGTCTGTTTGTATGATAAGGGATTTCCCTTTTTAAAAAAAAAAATTTCCTAACATACAACATAAACATATAACAACTACAGTAACAACCAACAAAGTACATAAATAAATCAATAAATCGATAAAAAAATCAATAAATAACAATACAGTAAAAATACCAAACTCATTGGAGATATAAGAGGGAAACATTTTATGCACAGTATGTTCTTCAAGTTGCCTTCAATATACCCTCTTAACCAATTTATCATTTGTAATTCATCATTTTTACTTAGTTTCTATTTCCCAAAAAAACCCCAATTTCTGTATACTCTAATTCATTTTCTGTTTCTTCCCTTTTTTATTTTCATTATTTTGGGGGGGGCTTTTTTCTTTTTTTTCTTTTCCAACATACAAACATATAACAACTATAGTAACAACCAACAAAGTACATAAATAAACCAATAAATAAATAAAAAAAATAAATAAATAACATCAAATAAAAATTGGGT
>JANHFO010001141.1:432269-444873 GCA_032468095.1 Pareas carinatus | reverse complement strand
AAAGTACATAAATAAACCAATAAATAAATAAAAAAAATAAATAAATAACATTACAATAAAAATACCAAACTCATTGGAGAAAGCAAAAAACAAAACGACACACAAAAATTAATGAAGATAAGGGACTTCCCTGAAGACTAGATGAAATGCTTCCATGCGGTAGAAGACGAAGTAGTGCCTCATGGCCATGTGGGAAGGGGTCATGATGATGGAAGCTTGGGATGCAATTACAAAGAAAGGCAGAAGGGGGGTGGAGTGTGAGTAAGTGAGAAAGTACTCAAAGCTCACGATTTGGGAACAATAATGTTGGGGGATGGGTGAAAGGCTTAGGGAGCTGTGAGCAGAAGTATTCTTGACTAAGGGTGCAAATGAGATGATGTAGTGATGGGAAAATACTGGGGGATCTTGCATTTCCTGCCTCCTGATCCCAGGGGTATAAAACCGTTGTTGGTCCCCCTAAGATGTGCCGCTTCCTCAAACCGCTGCCAAGAGAAGAACGTGGTCACCCGCTTCCTTACCTAGCTAACGCGATAAAGTGTGATTTTAATTTTTACCTCCAACCTCGTCTTGAATGTTCTTTTGGGAACCTATAACATTCAGGTATTTGAGAGGAAGGTTCTACAGATACTCCTACTAGGACCTTACAGTATGATTACCACTCATCAGTTTCGGATTGATTGATTGATTATGGGCTGTCAAGTTGGTGTCAACTCTCAACAACCACCTACATAGATTTTCTCCCAGATCTGTTGGCTCAGGTCTTCCAGTGGAACATTCATTGCTGCTGTAATTGACCTCATCCCTCTTGCTCCTGGTCTTCTCTTTCCTTCTCTCCACTTCAGATACCTGAACACAATTGAACAGAAAGATTGAAGGATTTTATCTGTTGAGTTGATGCAGAGCAGTATTTGTTTAAACTTGGCAACTTTAGGATGAAATTAAAGTTGAAATCCACAAACTTAACAACTATAAAATGAAGTCCATAATTCCCATAATTCCCAGCAAACATGGATAAGTAACTCTAGGAGCCGTAATCCACACATCCTAAAGTTGCCAAGTTTGAAAAACACTGATGTCAAGAGCAAAGAGGATGACAGAGAAAGGGAAGAACCGTTACTAAGACAATGAGTAGATAAACATTGCAAAAACCCACATAAGAGGGGAGGGGGAGACAGACCTCCCCCCAAATGATGACATGAAGATAAAAGAGGAGGAGAATCATATTGGACTTGTAAGATTCCTGTTACTGTAGCAGATTGTAATAAAAGTAATTTTCAAAATTACTTGTCTTGGTCCAGTTTACTTTGTAGAGTTGAGAAATATGTCACACCCCACCATACATCAAAAACATTTCAGAAGCAGTAGAGTGCAGCTTCTGAGATCTGCAAATGGGCATCGCACATGGCCCAAAGGCTACCATACGAGGACAAATCATGCATTGCAAATATCGCTTGGAGGCGGGAGGTACTTCTAATATAATCTGCATGGATTGCTCCTGTGACTATGTAGGACAGACAAAGAGGAATCTAACCCTCAGATTGCAAGAACACAAGCGAGCGATCAGATGAGACCTGTTATCAATGGTAGACTCACATTGCAATGAACAAGGACATGCATTCAGTTGGCAGCTACTAAGATTGTTGGCCAAGCAGGGACAAAGATAGCCAGGGAAATGATTGAAGGCTGGGAAACAGGTCTCTTGTCAGTCAATAGGTCTGTTGATTTAAAACCAGCTTATCAAGTATTCAGGAGCCGAGGACTAGGTAGCCCAAGGAAACAACAACCAAGGATTTAATAGCCTGGCACCAACACCCCAATCAACCAATAAAAAGCTTCACCCAACCAGGGGCCAGATAAATACTACACATAGACTACCCCAAAGAACATATTTCGGGAGAAAGAAGTTCTCTGAGGGTGGGCTCCAGGAGGAGTCTGTAAACTCAGAAGACTAAACCTCTGGTTCCATTGACTGACCCAGATTGGATCCTAACAAGTATTGCTCTGTAGTGCTCTTCTTGTGTGGCAGGAAACTACCTGTATGAAGGGAGCTGTCCGCATTATTGATCTCTATCTGACCTATGTGGTTTCTGCTTCAAGCCTCTCCAGTACTCCGAACCGATGGGTGGCGGAGGCTAACAGATTTACTAAACATTGATGCTCTTCTCATGGTGTCAGGATAAGGGCGGAAAGTCTAATTCAAGAAGGACCATAATCCTTTCTGATTCATGGAGTGGAAAGAACATCCTGGGAAAATGAAAGGGGGGGGAAGTGTTGTTAGGAGGTGTGGTCGAAGATGGTCAATTTGATCTAAGCTAGAGGTACAGCATATGCAGTACGCACATATTTTAAAAATAGTTTGTAGTGTTATTATCCAGCCCAGGGTAAAAGGAATGGAAATAGAAGATTTAGTAAACTCAAGAGGACATGTTTTAACTGCTTTTGCCTGTAATTTCATTTTGGAATTATCCACTGTTGATTCTGAAGGCAAAGCAGCTCTTTATCCAGAGCCACCTGTTATGCAAAGCCCTGCTCACATGCCAGATTAAACGTTTTCCATACCAATATAAACAACGTCTTCAGTTTGGATTATTTGTAGTGAGAGGCAGTGAGCTTAATCCTTCCTGCGCCTGCTGATAACTGCACAGCTGTGACTTGTGACCCTGAGGAAACGAACACGTGCACAGGCACTTCCAGTTGTATATACTGGACCCCTGACTGAACTACGTATATGGTTTCCACGGAAATTGGCAACTGGAGCTTTGTTCATATGATCTTTATATTCTAATGCTTTCTCCTCTGGGTTGTCAAGCGAAAATGCTTGAAGGAGACTGTGAGCTAAAAACATTTCTTCACAAATGGATTATTGTAGAGCGCTCTACGTGAGGCTGACCTTAAACATCACTCAGAAGTTACAGCTGGTCCAGAAAAGCAATGCAGGCAGTGATCAGCATGCCTTATTATGTCCATGATCTGCACTGGTTGGCTCCCAGGTGTAATTCAAGGTGTAGGTTATCACCTACAAAGATCCCATGACATAAGAAAGACTTGGTTACTTGAGGGACCAACTCAAGTTGTTTCTGCTGTTCCATGAAATTGGACAAAATAGCTGAGATAATCTTGTGAATTCAGAAAGCATGAACTAGAAAGTTGTCCTTCTCTGTCATAACACATATCCTCTAGAATAATAACCCTGAGAAATCTAAATGGCTCTCCCACTCCGATGACATTCTTTCAGACAAATGCCTGGAGTTCGATTCTGACCAGCTCAAGATTGACTTAATCTTCCATCCTTCCAAGGTTGGTAAAATGAGGATCCAGATTGTTGGGGGCAATAGGTTGACATTTGTAAATCACTAAGAGAGAGCTATAAAGCATATGAAGCTGTATATAAGTCTAAATGCTATTGATAGAACATAGCAGGAATTGGCAACAGATGTGTGCGTGCAGTGGGCATCTGTGTTCCGGAGTTGAAAGAATTGTTGTCGCTTCACTACAAGGAAAAATTCTGCAAGAGACCAACACAAGCTGAAAGAAGTTATGTTTACATTTATATCCCATCTTTCAATCAGATGATGCTCAAGATATCTTATGACAGATTGCAATAGTAAGCATCCTTCAGATTCACTCAATGCAGAAACTCTTACGATCCCGTCAAGTGTGTTTATGGAACACGTTTGCACTTTCACAACAATTGGACGTTCTTCCAGGCAGGCAGTGGGAAAGCATTTTCCCTGCAGCTGGTTCTCTCTCTCTCTAGCTGATAGATGAAACCAAGCTGGACTTCTCCTTGTATGGAAACAGAGACATCCAGCAGTTTTTGGTCAATTGAACAGGCTGGAAATGCTTCCTATCATATCTCCAGGCCAGTTTTACAGTATGCTCTGTGATGCATGTTAACATCAAATGACCGCCTTCAGAAATGCCCACAGGGTATAAGAAGTAATGGGGGATCCAGCAGACATCTGTAGCCTCAGCCATATATGTAACATGTTAATGGTGCATTTTTGTAACCTAGCAATGAGCTGATTCAGGCTGCGACTTCTTTGGAGGTCTAGATGGAGTGACAGCCAAAAAGTTAAGGCTTAGAAACCCAAATATAATTTTGCTCAGAGGACCTATCCAATGGTGATATTTGATACACAGACATCTTCTTTCTCTAAGAGTCACATGCTTAGTCCCACCCAACCTGCTGCTCTCTCAAAACTGTGCAATTCTCAGCTAAGAATAATGAAGGTGTGAGTTTACTATAACTGGAGAACCTCCAAACAGGAAATCTGGAGGTTCTTGAAACTCAAAAGTCATGAAGACAAAGGAGATGGTGTTAGACTTCAGGAAGAAGAGAGAGGAACCTGCCCCACTTTACATCAAGGGGGACTGTGTGGAGAGAGTTCCCTCCTTTAAATTCCTGGGAGTCTATCTCAGTGAAGACCTCATCTGGAAAATTAACACAACCGAGGTAGCCAGAAAGGCCCAACAGAGACTCCACTTCCTTAGGGTCTTGCAAAAATATAAAGTGGAACAACAGCTGATGACCTCCTTCTACTGGTCCACCATCGAAAGCGTCCTCACATATTGCATTACGGTGTGGTATGCTGGCTTAACAGCCGCGGACAGAAAGACCTTACAGAGGGTGGTGAGGACAGCACAAAACATCTTGGGCTGTCCCCTGATACCACTAGATGACATCGCTAGGGCCCGTTGCCTCAGAAGAGTGAGGAAAATCCTCAGGGACGACTCACATCCTGGTCGGCCCTTCTTTACCCTCCTACCATCGGGCAGGAGATATAGAAGCATAGGCAGCCACGCAAACAGGCTGAAGAGCAGTTGTTATCTATGGACTGTCAGACTCCTAAACGAAAAATAATATATAACAATGTGGCGTGGTAGACTTGCAGGGTCGGTATGGGTTCACATGGTGCTTGCTAGTCGGTTCACTAGCTAGGGATTCTTGTCTTTGTCTTCACTGTGAATTGTTTGCATATGTTGGCTGGGTGCATGAAGAGAGGCTCAGCCAATCTGATTGTACACATGTACTATGACAATAAAGGTTTCAAACTTGTGCCACATCAGGACAAAATACAAAAAGGAAGAGGGGTTTGTCTGTGTGCCATTGCTTTTAGGAGGGAGGGAGTCCTGATAATTATAGTCTTGGGGTGCACCTTCTCTATCTAACCTTGTAGGATAGGCAGATGTTCTCAGGGAGAGATGGTCCAGCAAGTAACCCAGTCCTGGGCCATATATGACTTTAAGGGTAGTAACCAACTCCTTGAATTACACTCAGAAAGCAACTGTAAACCAAAGTATCTCATGCAGCAATGAAGTTACACAGGTGAACGGAGGGGCAGTGAAAACTATGTGTGGCACTGCATTCTGGACCAGTCATAGTCTTCAAGGGTAGCTCCATCTAGAGTACATTGCACTAATCCCAACTGGATGTGAGTAAGGCTTGTCCAAGAAAGGGCACAATTGGCACGCAAGACAGATTTGTGCAAAGACTCCCCTGCTCACGGCCGTCACCTGCTTTTCCAGCAGGAGCCATGAATCCAAGAAGACTCCCATGTTGCACACCAAATCTGTGCTACTCCAACCAGAATCAAGGAGGGCAACTCTCCTGATTCCAGGAAGGCCAAAATTCCATCTTGCTAAGTTTGAGTCGCAGCAGATTTCTCCCCATCCTGGCCCTTATAGCTTCCAGGCCCTGAATCAGGACTTCAACAGTATCATTTTTCTGGCATGAGGTAGAAATATATAATTGGGCAGACTAATGATACCAAACCCTATGTCAGCAGATAATCTCTTCCAGTGTTTTCATATAGGGGAGACTATAGAGAAGTGAAAGAGACTTGAGTCCTGAGGCACCCCATATAATATGGATCTAGGACAGGGGAGATGGGACAAGTGGCTGCTCGCTTTTCATTTTCTTCCTGTGAGCTGTTCAGCAGCAGAGAAGAGGCGCCAGCAGCCTCTTGAGGCTCCAGCAAAAATGTTAAATCTGTTCCCAGGCACCCAGATGAGCCCATGGAAAAAGAGCAGGTCCAAAACGGACCGTCCTTAAACAGCGATGGTCAACTGGCTATGACTAGATGGCCTGTGGTCAGACGCTGGTCCCCTGGTGTCAACCCCAGTTTGCCAGTAGCTACTTGTCCTAGACCCTAGGACAGGGGTAGGGAACCTTGGCTCTTTTGTGACTTGTGGACTTCAACTCCCAGAATTCCTGAGACCGCATGGTTGTCTCAAGAATTCTGGGAGTTAAAGTCAACAAGTCATAAAAGAGCCAAGGTTTGCCAACCCTGGTCTAGGACTAGACCTCTTCCAGCACTGACTGTTACCAGCCACAGAGAAAGGGGGAGAACCAGAGTAAAAGAGTGCCCCACACTCCCAGTCACCAGAGTTGGGTTTGACAAGAAGCCATGGTCGACGGCATCGAAACCTGCCAAGTGATCCAGGGAAGCCAGGATGGACATACCACCCCCATCCTGAGCCTTCCAAAGTCATCCACAGGTGCGATCAAGCTGATCCTTCATTCCTCCATGATTTCATTTTTCATGAACCGATTGAGGTTAAACTCATACTTAGATGTTTCAGGTTTAACATAATGTTTCCCCTCTTCTCTGAACACAGATTCCTCCAGAGATATGATCTGACATGCTTCTTCAAGAATTTGGTTGCTGATGTGGTCAAGGTAAAAACTCTGCCCAGCTTCTGTTCATCACTTCAGGCTGCCATGTGCCTAGTCATTGTCCAAGGTAATTTGTCTTAGGTTGACACGTACTGTCTGACTGGAGCTTTCCAACACTTCTCAGGTTTTCCATGAGCTCCTTTTCAAGAAGTGATCTTTTGAAAACCTGCCTAAAATATCCATTTAAGCCAGGAAAGTCAGCTGAGTTCTGTCAGCAGCTGTTCTATTACACATTTTCCACTGCTGTTGCTGAAACAGGCATTTAATAGCCTTATTTTTAAAGCCATATGTTTTTGCTATTCTTATTCCTTCTGAGGAATCAACTTATCACTACCATCCAGGGGGAATGGGAGAACTCGGCACCGCCGACTCACTGCAACCTCAAGGGGGCCGCTGTCTCACTACAAGCCATCTGAGTGCAGATGGTTCATCGCTGCTGAACATCTCAGTGTAAAGGAGGTGGGTGAAAGAGGGTGAGCTGTGTGCGAAGGAGGGGGGGAAGAGGGCAGGGAACAGATAAGCCCCTTGCCTCTGCGTGCGAAGGAGGGTGGTGGAAGAGAATGGAATACACACTGGCAGCCAGCGGGGAACAGGGAGGGCGTTTGGAACGCACACCAGTGGAAGCCAGGAGGTGGGTGTGGGGGTGCATTTGGGATGCGTGCTAGCAGCAGGCAGCAGGGAGGCAGGGGGGCTGGGATGCGCGCCAGCGGCAGGCAGCGGGTATGTGTGTTTGGGATGCGCGCCATTAGGCAGCGGGGAGACAGGCACATCCCAAATGCCCCCCGCTGCCTGCCATCGGCACGCATCCCAAACGCACGCCTCCCCTCCCCGCTGCCTGTCGGTGTGCATCCCGTCCTCTTCCAGCCCCCTCCTTCACATGCAGTCTGCCCTCTTCCACCACCTCCTTCGCACCAAGATGTTCAGCAGTGAAATGGCATCTGCACTCAGATGGCCGGCAGCCCCCTGGTGGTCACAGCGAGTTGATGCCGCCGTATTGAAATAGACCCCTCCTGGACCAGTATCATCCAGATGAGGCCTCTTTAGCTGTGCAATGCCCCTCACAATTTACATTGTGAAAGGTCCTTGATGCTCTCTGAGCTTGGTTGATTTCTTGCAGACATTTCATTACCCAAACTAGATAACATCATCATTTCATTGGGTGATGAAACATCGGCAAGAAATCAACTCCACTCAAGGATCCCACATTTCAGCCCTGAGCTACAAATATTCTCTTTTATTAGCATATATATTATTTTTAAAAATACTATTCCCCACTTCCTTGATCCAACAAAGTCTTGAACAATTTTAGATGTAATTAAAGGTAACTTCAACAAGCCACTTCACTGTGTTTCTTTTCTGTTGCAAATAGATATTGCCCTGTTTCTATTCTGTAGAAGAAAATTGCATAGCATTTGAAATATAAGCAAATATTGATGCATGGGCTTGTGGTTGTGTAGGTGTTTTTGTGGGTGTGCCTTACATTATTTTTATTTTTCTTCAAAAATTCCCTGCAAAAAAGAAAATTAACCATAGAATATCCTTGTGGGCTATAATTTGGAAAATTATACCATACTTGAGATCTTCCAAAACCAACAAGGGTAGGCAACAAAGATAGATATTTTCACCCATTTGGAAATTGGATAAATATGCAAATTCCCTCAATTAGTTAGTGTCCCTTTCTGACCCTTTGAAAAATTGAGGTTTTTAGAAATAGATAGGAACATGTTTGAAGTCATTTCTGCCTGCTTCTCAGTTGACTTAAAATGAGGCAGAGGCAAAAGTCTATAATCCATAAATTTTAACAGTCTCATTTTAAGAGAAAGAAGCAAGAGAAATACGTCAAGAATATATTTCATATACTAATTAAAAAGACTTTTCTAAAAAAATTGTGACATCCCCTTTTTTCTTATATTTATTGGATTCATATTATAAATTACAAATCCGAAGTCTCACTTTAAGAATAATAATATGTGTTTCTTATTCCCCCTGAAAAACGTCAGATCTAAATGGTCAGAAAATCTATACTTCCATCAGTAAGACTTAAGCTGGATTCCAGTGATCAGTTTTATTGATAACTACATCTGGAGTCAACTTCAGTTTTATTGATTCTTTCAGGTTTCATTCTCCTCCTTTATAATTTACCTCACAGGATTCTGGAAGATAAAATGGAGAGCACTAAGGGAAGTATAGATAGGAAATCAATGCCATATATAAAGTTATTTTTCTCAGTAACACAAATTGAAAGGCAAGAAGCTCTTCTGATTTTTTCCAGATATTGGGTAGTCTAGTGCCACCTAGTGAAAAGCTCCCACACTTACTGTTCTGATCAAAGTAACTAAGACAAATAACAATGGCAAAGTTCATTTATTTATTGGTTCAGGCTGACAGGCAACAGAGACTCCAAAAAGGAAAATGCTGAAATTAGCGATTCAAGGTTTTTCCACACAATATTAAGGTAGAAGTTTTTTGAGTACAGCCTCAGTCCCAGGATATCTGTAGCCTTGCCATGGGAATAGGATTGCTGCCATGGTGACTGTGATACATAACACCTTTGCATTTACTGAAAACAAATAACTTTTCCCATAGTTGTCTACGCTTCCCCCCTCCTGTATTTAAAATGACAAATTCCTTTAAAGAAACATGCATCATTTCAGCTAAGCAGGCCCTGGAGGAATTTGACACCTAGCATCCGGAATATTTAATGACGCTATCCATACCAGAACAATTTAAGGCTGCCAAAATTCTTTAACAAAAGATGAAATGAAACCATCCAAATTAATTGACAGTCTGCACAAAATATTGGTCACATTGTGTACACCAGCTGCCTCTGTTACTAAACTGAACACTTTCCATTATATTGTACAATTTCTTAATATTCAGTACAGTAATCTTCAACAATGGGTCAAATATTATGATTATAGGAATTTAGTTTGGTCATTTTCTTGATAAAAGTTTAATTATATTGTCTTTTGTGGATTGTTGTTGTTGGTGCTCCGAAGCATCCAAGATTAATGCAAAACAAAAAACACCTCTCCAAAATTTCACAGAGAACCTGTCTTCCTAATTAAAATGTTACACTTTTGTTTGTCTTTCTATGATTGACAGGAACTGCTATGAAAAGCAAGGCTGCATTTCACAGAACGAGATGTTATTAGGACCTGTAGATGACAGCAAATAGACTACTCTTGAAAGAAAACATCCTAATAAGTTTGGGCTAGTTTTTTAAAAATTAAATTTAAAAAAGTACAAGGGTAAGATGGAGGATTACTGTCAAATTATGATTGTATTTGGACAGTAACAGTGGGAACAGCAATCAAGTTAAGGAAACACCTACACAAATTTTATTTTGTAAATAGATACACTCTTTTATATTTGCATGGTCTGAATGAAGGAATATGACAAAGCTAACAAATACGGCACAGAAATATTACACCGGAAAACACAGAATAAACATTATTTTCCATTACCCAGAAAATTAGATGTTTTAGGAGTGGTAACCTGAAACTCTCAGCCTACCATAAACTCTGTGCTTCAAGACAGTATCTGTATTTTCTGTAAAGAAAATTTCTAAGTAAAATCAAGACTTTGTATTGAAGTCATCCGTCTATTACTTTTTAAAAAATTGCTCTACGTTTGTTCAGCCCAACTTATTTTGTCTGATACAGGTGACATTTTCCCCTTTATTTGTTGAACATCGTGATTCCTTCTCGAACTACCCTCCTTGAAGGGATCTTTTAGGTAAGAATTCTAGTTTTTGTCCAGCCTGCTTATGTATCTGATTCATCTTTAGCCATGGCATCGTCAGCTCTGCCGGGTTTCACAGATACCACCCGGATGTCAATAAAGGAGAATATTTGTAGTTCAGGATTAAAATTAGGGCCCTTTGATGATCTCTGAGCTTGGCTGTTTTCTTGCAGACATTTCATTATCCAAATTAGGTAACATCATCAGTGCAGATGGCCTGGTTGAGGTCTTGAGTTAGGGAACTGCCCAGATACAGAAGACTGCATTTGAATCACACCAGGCAAAACTCAATATCCACTGCTTATATACTAGCTGCATGGCTAGTTATCCATTTGCAACCATTCGTTTAGTGATCATTTGAAGTTTCAAATAGCAACAAAAAGACTTATGACCGTTTTTCATACCTATTACTCTCTCATTTTGTGAACCTGCTGTATTCTGACTTTTTTTATGAGGCACCTGGTTTGTTTCTGAGTACAGAAGAGAGCAAACTGCTCTGTTTTGCCTTTCGGCTCCAGACTAGGGGCTTGAGCAGACCTGCTTTTCACAGACAGCAAGCTTGTAAAACCTCTTGCTGTCTATCCTGTACTCTGTTGTTAACTTAGCTATTTTAATTAGTTTTTTTACACAATTTTCCGTCCTCCTTTTTTCAAAGAGTAAAACGCTGACGCTTTCTCTCTCATTTTGCAGATGGAAGGATCTTGACAAAAGATACCCTCCTATTCCCCCTTATTGAAATATAGGTAGTCCTTGACTTACAACCATTTGCTCAGTGACCGTTTGACGTTACAGCAGCACCGAAAAAAGGTGACTTAGGTCTGTTTTTCACACTTATGACCTTTGCAGCATCTCCATGGTCACATAATCATGTTTATGACGGTGGCAGTGTCCTAAGGTCATGTGACCACCTTTTGTAACCTTCCAACGGGCAAAGTCACTTTGAACGGTCACTAAGTAAACTATTGTAAGTTGGGACAACCTGTAGTTCACAAACTCTAATTGCTGGAAGTATCCAAAATAATTAAACCAAATCTAATCGTGCTATAATTTGGATTAGTGCCAATCAGTCAATAATTGGGGAAAGCCAATTTTCATCAGTATTTCAGTGAGACCATCAAAATTCATTCACAGAGTTGCCTGTTTTTGAGAAGCAAGTTCAGAAATATTAAAAATCTACTTTTCATCCTTTTGAGGGGCGCTTGGAGAACAGATACAATCCAGTGAACTTCCTGTAACTAAGCTTCTGGACTTGGGACTTTTCCTGCCCTAGATAGCAGCCTTAGATAGCAGCCCAACCACTGTGACTTTCTCTCTTTCCCGCCCACCTCTAGGATTCCTTCATATATTATAAAGGACTTCATGGAAAGCACTTCCAGTGCCAAAATAAAATACGCTCCTTCCAAATGGGAAACAAACCTATGTATATTTGCTCTGGGTGTGTTCAGTGTACCTTGGGCTTGGCTGCCCACACAGCTGGAAATAATGAGTGTACATAAGTGTGTAAGAAACTGGGTTATACCCCGTTATTCCTGTACGGTTGTTCTCCGTCTACTTTGGCTATTAATCCAGGAGGGAGACACAGTTAATGACAAGGAAGTCCTTATATGGCAATGCGTCCTTACTTCCGCTGTTGTTCTTTCAAAAATGTCTTCCAAGAAAGCGGTATTTAGTTCCACTTCCTTGAGGGTAACCAGAGTGGGTTCTGCGCAATTACCTCAAGTTCAACACAGACAACAGTATCGGCTTGGGAAAGGTGTGTATGGACCTGTATGGAGGGTATGTGGTCATTTTATCCGCCCACGTTAGAGATAAATACACCATTTTTTCTGTTCTATTTTTTGATATTTTTTAGTGAGGGATTCAGATATTCTGGGCTAGTTTATATTACGTAAACACGAAGTAGATTTTTTTTTCAGTGTACCACAATTTAGAGAAGCACTTTAAAGGCAAGTCTTTTGTTTTTTGCTGCTCTTAATGCAGCAATAAGGATAGTGATAATTGGGTGAAAATTGGAAACTGAATGCTTTTTCAGGAGGGACACAAGTATAGAATGGATCTGAATAGAGGCCAGAATTTTGGGAAGTGTTCAGCCTTCCTTAAGGTCAGGAATTTAAACAGGGAAGACATTTTGTCCTTCGCGTTTCTGACAGGAAGGAAGGAAGGAAGGAAGGGAGGGAGGGA
>JANHFO010001141.1:181440-192753 GCA_032468095.1 Pareas carinatus | reverse complement strand
CCCCCCCCCCCCCCCCCCCCCCCCCCCCCCCCCCCCCCCCCCCCCCCCCCCCCCCCCCCCCCCCCCCCCCCTGCAATGTGGGAAGGGAGAGGACGAGCAACTGCGGCTGCAATGAGTGGATCTGATACCCCTGCCTTACTATGTAGTAACACTCACAGCTAACATTTCAAAATTCTTCTCTGAGGTGTTCGGTAAACACGATACAGGATCTTTACTTTAAATCTGTCTCATCCCCGGATCTTTAATAATGTACTGAATATACATCAAGACCTTTACTCACTGATTTGCCAGAATGTGATCATTTAGTTCAGCTCTAGTTAGTTATTGCAAATAAATAACACGTTGTTTATTAAAAATACTGTAACATTAGAATAATGCAAATTCCATTGCAAAGCTGATAATAATTTAGCACGAGTAAGGATAAACCTACCTTCACAAAGTAATGAAGACCGTGGAAAAATGACCTCTATCCCATGGCGAATCATAATTAATGGGTGGGTGGAAAACCTCAACTATTTGAAACAACCTTTTTGATATTTTTCAATCTTTTATCTGTAGACAACCTGTCACATTAAAATTTCTTGACAGGGGCGTTTCTCCAAAGACTTGCCAGAGATTCCGCTGCAGAGAACCTGGAAAAACTGAGATGAATATTTGTCTCCTCTGTAGCCCTTAGATCCATCTGCAGAAAGGAAGTTTGCAGTATCTCATTGGTCCCCTGGCGAGAGACTCTAAACTCTAACTGTAAAATGAATTGCAAGCCACTGGTATAGCTTTGTCCAGTAAGTAGTGGATAAATATTTCAAGTCTAAGTCAAACAACGTAAACTTACTATTACTTCTACTTACTTTTGATTGCGTATGTTTTGGGTTTTTCTGCATTCAGGTCACACAGGAATTCAGTGACGTCTTCCCAACATTCACGAGTTATATTTATTGCAGAAGTTGAAATCAGGAAAGAAAACAGAAAGAGCTTGAGGACATGGGTCACCATTTGTCCATTCCTCATGTTTATCTCTAAGCTTCTGCCTTTTGGATGAGTGGCAAATGGTACTTAAGGACTATGCATTGTAGCCGCTCGCTTTGAGGGTAGAAAGACAACCTAATCTCCACAAGATAATTAGAAATGCTCAATGCTCTTTGAAAACAGAAGCAGCACAATGGAAATAATACCAGCGTGAAAAGTTTATTTCTGTGCCAGAATTGTCTTGCTTTGCAAGTTTGGCCCATTTTCTTCTTAACCACCTGCTGCCATTCGTTCCAGAGATCAAGCCACTTGTTGTTTGCCCTTTTGATGGTGTTTCCATCACAGCTTTGTATACGTGTGTTCCCTTTCAGAGTTGGATTATGGAAAATATTGTTCTATCAAGGATATTTTAGGATAGTTTTGTGCAACTGAGTTCTTTTGTGCTTAAATGTTCTAAAGGCCGAATTATGTGTGGGACTAAGTGTGGTCGATCCAAGCCGAAGCAGAAATAGAAGAGATAGGCTGGGAGTGATGGGAGAACATCTTTGTTAGAGCTTCAACAGAAAGAATTAAAGTTCTTTCTTTCTTTCTTTCTTTTCTATTTCTATACCTCCCTTCTTCAGACCCTCATTTGAAATTACTTCATATTGTCCATCAAAGACTTTAGAAAAACAGATGAACTCACCACTCGGGATTTGAATAGTTGTACTTTTACTTTTATTTCAGTTCTTTATATTATTTAGGCGTTTTGTGCTTTTGGAAATCTCTTGTTTTCAAGGCTAACGGCAAAATGAACAAAACAGGGCTGCCATATCTGTTAAGCAGAAGGATGCCTATATCAGGAATGGCGAACCTTTTAGAGACCGAGTGCCCAAACTGCAATCCCACTTATTTGTCACAAAGTGCCAACACGGCAACCCATGACATCCCCCCATGGCCATCGGTGACCCTCCCGTGACCCCCCACTCCGCCAGTGGCCTACACAAGCTTGCTGTGTATCTTTTGGCAGCCTACCCCAGTTTCTGCAGCCTGCTATGAGCTATGCTCCCCTCCAACCTAGCTCCTCTCCTCTCTCACTTTCCTCACAAATTTCACGCCACATTTGAACCACCCGCCTTACCCCAGACAGGGGAGCGGGAAAGCTGGGCAGAGAGGCGGGTGATGTCAAAAATGTTCTCAGGCGCACTTGGAGAGGGCGAGGGGAGCCCTGCATCCCTCTGACTTTCTAGTAAAGAAATTTGTGCTGAGGCGATTGTGCGCGTGCCCACAGAGAGGGCTCCGAGTGCCGCCTCTGGCACCCGTGCCATAGATTCGCCACCACTGGCCTATATTATGACAATAGTATCAAGGTCAGCTAAGAAAAGGAAAAAAGAGCGGTTTTCAGAAACGATGATGCTTCAATAAAAAGCTTCATGGCAGTTTTAGTCTTGGCTGAGGAATTCTGGGAGTTGAAGTCCACAAACCTTAAAGGGACCAAGGTTGGAGACCTCTGCTCTTGGCCTTGCAAGCACAAGAAGACACAAGAATTACACAGAAAAGGACAACCCATCAAAAAATTCCTGTAGTAAAAAGGTAACTTTATTATTCATTCACTGTACAAAAAAAACCTCATCATTACCACATAGTGACAACCCATTTGTTATGTTGAAAAGTGCACATCAACAAACATGAGGCTTTTGAGAGCTACCCAGGGCTCTTTTTTCCCTTAAAAAAAGGCAGTGACAAGCTTTTATACATCACTGACAGAAGAGTAACAGAAGTCTGCAAACTTCGCTGCCGCTTTGAGAATCCAGAAGCTCTTCAGATCCACCCAAAACGAAAAGAAGGGAAGTTACGATGAGCATCGGACGTTTATCAAAGAAATCAAGAGCGACTGAAGTCAAAAGCTGGATTTTCTCTCTACCAAGTATCTAGAACGGCCTTCCCCAAATGCCCAAACCAACACGAATTATAAGTTGGGGAAAATTCACCTCAGAGGAAGTTCTCTACTCCTGCGTGTTCAACGTTGTCCAACAGCTCATCAATAAATAACAGCTTTTCATAATCCTTTAGGGGCAAAGCAAAAAAAAAGAAAAAGGAAAAATGCCCCACGTTTATTTACATATGAAATGTATTTTAATATAATAGCTATGGACAAAAAGGGTACTGTTCCAGAGATGGTCCACCCCTTTCCTTCCCTTGGTTTGTTTTTTTTAAAAAAGAGAACATTTACTATGCCGAAGTCATGCAAGTATCTTTCTCTCTGAGCTATACATATTTACATAGATTACATACCTACATGGAACGTTTGCTTTTGCGTTTTAAAAAAGTACAAAAATCGGTAAGAGGGATTACAGATGTGGGAAAAGCAAAAACAAACAAAGCCAACCAATTGAAAAAGAAAAGAAGAAGAAGACATTTTTGAGAGAACAGGGTATTTGAGGGACAACAAGCAGGACCTTTTCTGTCGTTCCTGAAATTCTTCTACAGCAATAAGGGATGCAATCTGAAATGTTGCTTTCTTTCCCCCCCCCAAAAAAAAATAAAGCACCAGAAGAGGATGGAGAAGGTTTGGAGGAGATTTAAGAACCAAATAGGTTGTAAATGAATACGTTCCTGCCAGAAAAAAAATACCGGCAAAACAATTACACAACGCAGAAGAAGTGATCCTCTGCACCCTCGAAACCTTCACAATCTTTCAACCGCTTCGGTGTAAATGGTAATACTGACACATACGCAACCCACAAGCACCTTAAATACATTTTCCTTTGTGGTTCAGAGGTGGCTTCCTTGTGCTGAATGGGATTTCTCAAGAGAAAAGATTCTCCAGGACCGAAGTCACAATGGGCACCTCCATTTCTCAGCAAACCCCTGCCTGGATATCTGTGAAACATCCTGGGCCAGACTCACCATCTGTTCTTATTTATTTATTCTAATGTTTTGCGGTTATCTGCATCCAATTTTGGTCACTATAAATATAAAAAAGATGTCGAGACTCTGGAAAGGTTGCAGAGAAGAGCGACAAGGATGATTGGGGCAGGGATGGTGGTTGAAGGCTAAAACATATGAAGAGTGATGGCAGGAAATGGGTATGTCTAGTCTAGGATTAAGGGTGACATGATAGCAGGGCTCCAATATTGGAGAGGCTCCCACAAAGAAGAGGGGGTCAAACTAGTCGCCAAAGCACCGGAAGGCAAGAGAAGATGCAACAGATGGAAACTGAAGAGAGTGAGAAGCAATCTAAAACGAAGATAATTTTTTTCGCTGACAGTGAGAGCAATCAACCAGTGGAACAACTTGTCTTCAGAAGTGGGGGCTCCAACACTGGAGGCTTTGAAGGAGGGACTGGACTATCATTTGTCTAAAATGGGAGAGGGTCTCCTGCTTGAGCAGGGGGTTGGACGACAAGACCTCCGAGGTCCCTTCCAATTGTTATCTCTAAATTGAGCGGACCTGATTCAGAATTGATTTCTGATCCAGGACGATTTTTTAAAAGGCCTTCATGTGAGAAGTAGGGCTTCAGATCACTGCTTCAGCTACCTTCATCTTATACCGGGTAGGTTATTTGTAGTTTCATAACCAACAGAGTCACAAACATGAATCCAGAAGAGTGACCAAGAACCAGTTTGATCTAGTGGTTAAGGCACCAGGCTCAGAAGAGTGTGAGTTCTAGTCTCGCCTCAGGCATAGAAGCCTAACTCATTCTCTCTTAGTCCATGATGTCGGGTTTGAGTTGGCAAGTTGGTCACTCAATTCCTATCGCAACTACCGGATGAGCACTCAATTGAAAACAAAAGCACACCCTGCCCTTGCGGGAAAGCACCAGAAAGAGAAAGAATCTAGAAGAGTGACCCCAATTGATCTACGTACTGTCGTCCACCACGTACCCTACCATATTTAGGAACTGAATTCCTACATGGGAACTGTCTAAAATGCAGATGACACATTTTGGGGAAGGATTTAGGTTTGTATTAGGCGACTCATGAGACCTGGAGCACAAAGTGGTAAAGGAGCTGATGTGCTGCAATGATGGAAGAGCTGAGAAAATCCCAGATTCAAATGTAACCATGGCTCTGGATTCCTGTGTCTTAGACTAGATGCTGGCTCTGACTCAATAGTAGGAATAATAACACTTATCTCTAACAGGAATACAAGAAATGTTGAGATAATGTATACGAAGCATTTGGAATAATCTAAAGCACTTTATAATGCCTAATATTACCTAGAATCTTAATCTATATGATGCATATATATCAAGTGAGACCTTGCCGAAACGTCGCCAAGAGACTTTCCACTCTACACGGGAAAAGACTCAAACACACCTGGACCTACATATAGGTTATATATATATATATAACCTGTACATTGGAATGTCTTTTTAAAAGAATTTATATCATCTTTCCAAATTCAGAGGCCACTCGATGGCTAAGAACTATTTATTTATCATTATATAACAGCTTTTTACATTTCAAGTTCTTTAGGGTTTTTATTTCTCTTTCTAGGATGCAATATGATGCCTGCATCACAATCCTATGACTAACGTTGATTCAATGTATATCCTGGAAAAAATCATTATTCTAAAATAACAGACATTTCACCCATCACCTTGGCAATCGCCCTCTTTCAGACTTTAGCCATTCCTTAAATTGACATAAATCTCTGCCTTGTCCACATATAACGGGAGACTCAATTGAGAGACACAAAAGGTCTTGGCATCGCCTTCTTTGTAATTAGTGTCATGCTGAAAATTTCTAATGCATTTCCCTCCAACTGCTCTCATTAAATCCGATGAAAAACAAAAACAAGGATTCTTGTCATCGTCCTGGTCAAAGCAGATGGGTGACCTGTCCTGCCAGCCTTCTGAAATAAGTGTCCCAACCTGTCTTACTTCCCATACTTGCCACAATAAAAGCCAAGGGAAGACATCTGGAGGACATTCTTCCAACGGAAGGTCAGAAGACCGGAGAAGAAATATCATGGCCACCTTCCAATAATAATGCAAGCTCAAAAACACCACCAAAAGAAATGATAGATCAGCCTAAAAATAAAGCAGAAATACCGCTGTGAGGGATAACCATTTCAGGAAACCGGAAGACATTTTCTGCCAGGGTTAGCTTGATCCAAAATGTTAACCTCTGTGGAAACAACTACATAGAATTACTCCAAATTCAAAGCATGGTGGCAATACTCCGAATGCCTCCAAGGGATCAGAAGCAAGGCAGGAGGGTATGTGAGATTCAAATGCTCTGAATAGCCTGGAATTATCTAAACACATTCGTAAGGGGGCAAAAGGGTCCATTCAAAGTAATAAAACAAGACAAAAAAAATCTTGTGGCGCACAAAAGGTTCACAAATTTGCAGGGTTCAGAAACACAGGGAAACATCCTGGCCAATTGTTTTATAAGATGTCACTGCTGATATGCCTCCCCCCCACACACATGCCTAATCTCCTCATGCCAATACTTTAAAGCAGAGCTTTCCTAAACTCTGAGGGGAAAAAAGCAGAGTCCAGGGAAGAAATGAAGAACCTTTTACTTGTACTTTACTACAGTAAATCCAATTCCCTCAAATTTGTTTGTATTATTTTCATCGTTTGTTTAATTTTTGGAGAGGTTTGTACACTAAGATGATACTAAGGGGAGGTGTGATGGCAAAACATTTAGGAGTCCTCGCTTTAAAGAGATCCCATGGCCTCTGACCAGATTAAAACAAAGCATTAGAAGAACAAACATGAATCTGTGGCTGATCTTACAAGGCCCTTACAGCAGTGATCCCCGACCGTTGTGGACTGGTGATGACGGTGGAAAGGGTAGGGAGAGGGGATGATTCAGCATGAGTGGTAGGTGAGTGTGCTCACATGCACAGCTCCGTTTACACAAGCGGCAGGCATGTACACCCGCCGCTTGCACACCCTGGGTTCCTGTTCCTAACAGGCTGTGGTCTGCTGTCAGGCCACAGTCCAGGGGTTAGGGAGCCGCCTGGGTCTATGACAACTTGCCCAATTTGACACAGCCAGCTTGCTGTGGGACAAGAGTTACACTAATATTGAAGAAATAGTGGAATAGAATCATTAAAGGATGCCAAAGGAAGGACAAAATGAAATGTGAATGACAAACATTAAAAAAAAAATTTTAAATTACTTTAAATACTTAAATGGAATTGTCGAATAGTGCCGCAGTGAGTTGTTCCATTCCGTCCCTCGACTTACAGGATACGTTTGCCAAAGATCTGCCAGGAAGAACAGCCACATGATTACGATTTTATAAGCTGAATTCTAGGAGATCTGAAAATCGTGCTCAGACCCATGGTCCTCTGAGTCCTATGATCTCAACATTCAGCATTTCTTATGAGAGAAAGAAACTTGCTTAAAATTACAAGACATTAAGTAATGGCAGATCTTGCAGCTATGATGAGTGTTTCTGCTAACTCATAATGATGGCCAACAAGACTTGTCCTTCCGAGGGTCTGAGGACCAATGGCGGCTACCACTCTTGCAGGAGACATTTTCCATCATTATGGTGCCCAATTATGAGTGTATATTTGAATAACCAATTAAATTAAATCTGTATGAGACAGTCCATAGATCAGTGGCATTGCATGCAGAAGATTCCCCAATTTAAAATCTCTATGATTCAATTCATATCTATGATTAAAAGAATGCTTGACATCTTATAAAAACTGCTGTTCAAGAAGTTTGCCTTGCCACATGACCTTTTTTTTAATCCCTCGGCTGTAACTTGATTGACTGTAGGTACCATACATTTAAAATCATTAAGCTTATTCTGCATCTTATATACTCTAGCAGACAAAGACAAACTTGAAATACTGAAATGCATCTTCAAGTGGCCTTTAAAAGGTGCTGCCACTTTCAGTGAGGTCTCTCAAAGCTCAGTAGAGGACTGTGAAGACAGACATTGATTAAAATAACACATAGCGAAGTCCTCCAAGACTTTTCTTCTCTGCCAGCACTACTGTGTGTGTGTGTGTGTTTTGCAACTTTTCATTCCAATGAAGCTCTCGCAAAGAAGATTAATGCTCATGGACTGAAACACTGTTCTCAGAATTTTCTCTATAGAGAAATCCTCAAATTGAGTAGATTTTTCCAAAAACACCTGAAATATTTAAGCAAGAGGCCATATGAAATGATCCTCAATCCTCCTAGTCATAAGAACTGGGCTACTCATTTAGTGCGCCCTATTACAACTGCTCCTTGAGTTGCAACGGAAATACTATTTGCTTTTTTAAAAACCTTCTACCGCTGCTCAGACACAATTCTTCTGACTTCATTCAGAAAAGTGTGAACTGCTTTTCAGCACCATTTTGGCAATATCAAACACTTCTGGTTAAATGGAGCCCAAGGACACATACCCCATGGGTGCCTTTTCCTGGGTTAACATGATGTTGTTTTCTGGAGGGGTAATGCTGGTGGGGAAGGAACTATTTCTTTGGGGTTCTACTTCCCGGGGAGTATGAGAACGTAACACTGGGTCATTTTTCCAAAACTGCTCAGGCAATCTCAGAAAAGGATCACGTCTGAAGCAGCTTAATAAATCTAAAGTATTGCTCCAACTTTTAAGAATTCTGCTTCGAAACAATCTGTTAGAAAAGGTGTAAGCAAGAAAGACAAACAAAACAGGAAAAAAAATTCCACTAAATACAAACATGTAACGAAGACTATGATTTTTCCCCCCAGTTAAATATATACAAATTCTTTTAGACTCAAATACTGCTTTTTTTTAATGCTGTCTTTCAGGGGAGTGAATGACGAATGGCTACTTATAAATCTCTATAGTGATATGAGGTGAGGAAGATAAATTGAAATATAGACTAGAGTAGGATCTATTGCAACAGTCTGGGAGAGAATTGTTAAAATTTATGGTATGGTAAATCTTTTATATTCCCCCAAAGAAGAAAGTCAACTCCATTCTCAAGTAGAAAGGTTGATTTCTTTTTTTTTCTTTTTTCTTTTGGAAGATGCTTATGGGATGAAAGAATGGAGCAGGTCATTTCTCAGCTGAACTCATTCGTTTGGATTTAATAAAAGCCATGCCGTGTGTCCTCATGTGGGTGTTTAAGGCAGCTTCCGTTTCAAAGGTCTTTGCGCACACTTTGCATTTCCTGTCCAAGGCGGATCGATCGGTGGATTTCTCCTCAGGGCCGGGCTTGTTCTCCTGCTGACCGTCTTCTCCAGAGCCGTTCTGTTTCGAAACAGGCTGAGGTTCCTTCAGCTTATGGACAATGAAGAGATGCCTAGACAAAGAGACATGGGACGTATAACAAAGACCGCATTCCCTGCACTGATAGGAGGAGCCATCAGATTTGTGCTGGGGAATGTGTTCGTGGAACTGAAGCAGATTCTCGGTGGTGAAGCCACAGACGGCGCATTTGTGAACTTTAAAAACATTGATTTTCAACTTCTTCAGCGGTTGGGTGATGGCCCCTCGAGGGGGCCTGAATTCCAGAACGGGCTCCTCTAATTTACGCTTTGGACTGGGAACCTGAAGAAGTTGAGAACAACATTAAACACGTCCAGTAAAGAAACGAAATACAACATGGCCAGTCACTTTCATACAGTTCTTGTAACTGAAACGAAGCGTGAGACAGAAGTCCAGTCTGCTGCATAATGTATAGAAGGTACTTTCAAATGTTGTGAAGATGGTCACTAGCATAGGGTGACTTTAAGAGGGAAGTCATCGTGGATGAAGAGGACAGGTATTTCACCAATTATTAGGCACCCTATGCTACACGTTATACTGCAGACCGAACGTCTGTCTCAAACTTCGAGACTCAAAGTTTGAGTCTCAAACTTTATAAGGTACGGTTGCATTTTTTACAAAGGTAATAAACACATGGCACCAGACAAACTGCAGGGTAAGACCAGAACCTGGTTGCCCCACTTATACATTTCTAAAATAGGGATGTGTAACATTTTTCTCAGTTCATAATTCTGCTATATCAGGACAAAAACAAGTGGAAGGGGCCAGGAATTAAGCTACACTTGATTTAATTTTAATCAGATACAATTTCATATGATCTTTCCCCATAGATTTAATTTACTTGCTGTTCCGGAAGATGAAAATTCAGTGGCAATGTTTAGAAATAATTATTTGGGCTGTACCAAAAGCTTTGAGGTCAGGGTATGGGCTTCAGGTTGAAGAGAGGTGGAAACGTCATGGACTTTGATGGGAACTTACAAGACAATCTTTTTCAACATTAGATGCTTGTCCCTATGGGGTGGACTTGGGAGACATCTGTTTCTAGCAAAGCTATTTGTCAAAGCACAACTTGCCTCTGGCCTGTTTCCAGAAAAATGGAAAGAGGCACAAAAGATGGCAAATGTTTCATTGTGCAGATATTTACCAGCTATATCTAATATATACTGAACAGGAAACCTTTCCCACCTGCAGACTATATGAATTCAACCTGCTTTTTAGACTTCTGAATAAAGCCATTAAGGTCCCAAGGACCAGTTCAATGCTTGGTATATTGTGCTTGGAAGGGAAACCATGGACCTTTTTAATCCCTGGGGATCCATTCCAAGGTCAAACCATAGATAATGAACCAATGAGATCTAAATTCTATAGGAACTGAGAGAGTTGCTTCTAGAGCCTTTGGCTATCCTTTGCCTTCCATAGAAGTTTCCTCCCATAGAGTTTGTTTTTATGACCCGTCTACAAAAGGGATCCACTGCTATGACCAATGTTTTGACCTCCTGGGGATGCTGCTACAAAGGGGGGAAAGACCAGATGTTTCCACAGAAACGTGACACACAATGATGCATCATGAGAAACATGATATCTCACCTTCGTGTCTTCCTTGATTGCACTTTCTCCCAGGTTAGTTGATTCTGCCATTTCTTTCACATCCGGTTCTTTGATGCCATGCATCAGCTGAATGTGTTTTTCTAGCATTAATCGCTTAGTAAAAGTTCTTCTGGAATCTGGGCAGTGCCTGAAGAAAACATAAGCAGGCTATGAATAGATAGCATTAAATGTGTGGCGCCATCCAAATTATACTCGAAGATGAGCAGGCAATCAATACCTAACCAAGATGCACGAAAGATCAATCAATCAATCAGAGCCGGAGGAGACCTTGGAGGGGGGGTCTTCTAGTCCAAAATCCTGCTCAAGCAGGACACTTTATACCATTTCAAACAGGTGGCTGTCCATTTTTTTCTTAAAAACCTTCAGTGATGAAGCACCTAAAACTTCTGGAGGAAAGCTGTTCCACTGGTTAATTGTCCTCACTGTTGATGACTTTCTATTCCCTCATCTAAATTATTTATGAAGATAGCGAAGAGAACTGGGCTTAAGACGGAACCTTGTGTTACCCCACTGCTTACTTCCCTCCATGTAGCTGTGGTACCAT
>JANHFO010001141.1:150394-163679 GCA_032468095.1 Pareas carinatus | reverse complement strand
CCCTGCATCCCCAACGCCTTGTGGCTGTCTGTGCCCCCCATGGCTGTTGGCGACCCCAGCACCCTCCCATTACTCGTGGGCCAGTCACCACTGCCATTACTTGGCAAGAAGGGAGTTATATATCCCTCTAAAGAATTTGTTTTTACTTTGCTGGGGTGATGGCGTGCGTGTCGGCAGAGAGGACTCTGAGTGCTGCCTCTGGCACCCGTGCCATAGGTTCGCCATCACTGAGCTATAGAGTAGTGGCAGCGGATCTGATAGCACTACTGGGCTTGAATGACTATTATTTGGAACTGGAATTTCCTGGGGTTGGGCGTTCATTCCTTGCTTCCTTCCATCCCACTAAACACTGGTTACGCATTGAAATGAAATGTGTAAGTCGGTTAACCCGTTTGCTGGCAAAATACATATAACCATCAACTAACCAAATGGGCCGGGTGCACACAACACATGAAACGACTCACAAAAAAACTAATATTCAAGTCAAGCTGAGCATGAGGTACTAGATGCGATTGGGTGCAGTGTCAACACCGCTCCTCTAGGGACACAACACAGGCATCTAGAATGGAGGGGCTTATGGAATGGATCTAGCTGGTAAGATGGCCCCTATGACCTCAGAATACCAGAAAAAGTCCCCTTTGGACAACTCTTACCCACCAGGAGGTTTTGCAACAATTGTCTACAATGTCTTCTCCAGGATTGCTGCAGATATTGCCACTCTTCACATAGCAATCCAGAAGAGGAGAGTGGATGTCATCCATCTCTCTCTCATATACTCCTTGCACCCATCACCGCCTCTTTCCTCAGAAAAGAGGAAAAGATCAAGGAACAGTAGCAGAGGCAGGAAGCTTGAGGGGCCAAATCCTTGAATTCATACTATCCGTTCACTCTGGAACAGTACCCTAATATAGCAGGAAGAGCAGAAATAGTTACAGATGTATGCTACACAGGGAATGAGGTCATCTTTGATTTGATATACTGAGTTCACGGCATGAAGACCTCCATTTTTGACATAATTTGGGAACAAGTCTTTGAGCTGGTTCTTCCTAAAAAAAAGTCTCTCGGATTGTTATGACACTGGGGGATCCTACCTCTCTTGTCTGATTGTTTCCGAGGCAGTATTTCTTTTCCCCATTCCCCAAGGTGATACACACCTCCCATTACAACACTTTCACCTTTAGACTCATCCTTCCGTCCCAAATTCCTAGGAAGAACAGGTTGTGGGCTGTGAGAACTCGATCTATCCATTTATCTCTATCACTTCTGTCTTCTCCTGGCAACTTCCCACAAGCACACCAGGTGTCCCTATAAAGCAACTGTTCGAGTTGAGGTGGCAGTTCTCCCTCCAGCAGGAATCTGCTGATCTTCCCCTCTCGTGTTTTGTATCCTGATCTCGGTTGCTTTCTTTAGCTTCTGGAAAGGGACCAATACGTTTTGAATCTAATTTCTTGGAAATGTTCACAGAATTTAAACATCTTGAAGAAAGTCACACTAAAATCTTCTTCTGCAATTCTAGTCTTCTCATGACTATGTGCAACTGTTGTTTTTTTGTAGATGTCTTTGCAGTTCGAACTGTTCTTTTAAAAGGCTTTCAGCTTCTTGCTTCTCGTGGAAGAAATCTGTGGTGTGAGGAACAGCACTTTCTTGTCTAGATGTTGTCTAGATGTTGGTAAAACCAACGGGTAAAATCCACATGCTGACTGGAACAGAGACACCAACAGAGGAGCATGCAGCATTATTGTAAGCAAATTCAGCAAGGGATATGAGATCAGTTGAGTTGTCTTGCTGGTAAGAAATGCAGCACCTTAAATATTTCCCCAATAGTTGGTTAACCTTTTTAGCTTCTCTATTGGAAGCCAGATGATGAGCAGATGAAAAATGAATTTTAATATTTAAAAACTGCAAGAGGGCCTTCCAAAATATGGAAGTAAATTGAGTACCATGTCAGTTATGACAAGATTGACTAATCTTTTATATCTAGAGATATTATCAGTATGATAATATAACGCCGCGCCAGAGTAAGATCAGTGAAGAAATCAAGAAAAACAGTATTCCGTGGTGTTTGCGCATCAGGGGGAGTGCTCTGCTCTTTGACACACATGACAAAAGGAAACACAATCCCTTATATCTCCATGGACCCAAGACCACCAAACTTCTCTGAGGGCTCTTTGTTGGGTTCTGAATATTCTTGTGTTCTGCTGTTCTTCTTGTGGCACAGGTACATCCTCCCTTGGAGAAAGAGACATATATAAACACCCACTGTGCAATACCTGCCCTTTTGGCAGTGTGAAAAGTAAAATGGTACCTTGCTGGGCTTCCTTGAGTTCATCCACCTGGGCTCTGGAGTATGCATCCTGATTCTGCTATACCTTATTTCAATCAGAGATCAACAACTTGCCTTGCTGCTTTTCCAGCCTTTTGTGATGAACTGTCTTAGGGTGAAACTTAAAGTTACTTGGCTGTAGGATTGTTGCTGGTCTGTGCGTGTGTGTGTGTGTGAGAGAGAGAGAGAGAGGGGTGGAAGGGAGACGGAGTAAGGACATTCATCGTCCGGCTTGCATGGAAACTGGAAGCTCATTGTGGGAGCCTGGGACGTATGAGATGTAAATGTCAAACAGAGAGAAAAATTATGCCCACTTGATCTGCCATGGTATTAGAGATGTGGTGTTCTGCACCACCTTTTCATTTTTATGGTCTTATATTGATGGGCTGCTCCTTCCAGTAGGTTCTCTATGGTTGAAAGGCATTTTTTTTTACTGACAGTAGCTCTTCATTGAAAATGTCTTAATTTCTTTCTGCCGAGCAAAACACTCTTGACTAAAATACGCATGGAAGTAAATCCCTCTCCTTCCTTCTCTGCTTGGAGTAGAGCTGCTCCTATTGCCACATCTGATGCCTCTGCGTGCACAATAAAGGAGCAAGGGTGTGTATGTCAGGATGGCTGAGCAGAACTTGGAACAAGCATTTTTAACTCTTTTTAAAACAATTTGTAATTGCTTTTTTACTTTAACAATAGAAATGCCGCTTGTCTTGGGTTGATCAGGAGAATCACCAGCCCATTCTCAGAAACTGTGGTGGTGGTTTGCAAGATTGGCAAAATCAGGGATGACTGTCTTGTAGAAGTTAGCAAAGCCTAGAAGTACTGCACCTCTTTTCCATGACATGGGTGGGGTGGTGGTCTAAAGGGGGGTACCATGATAGAACAGACTGCACCTTTGCTGAATCCATCTGTATATCTTCTTCAGATATTCTATAACCCAAATAATCCAACTGAGTCGAACTGAATGCACTTTTTTCTAATTTAGCGAAGAGCTTACTGTCCTGTAATATTTGCAATAGATTGCTGACATGAGTTACAAGCAAGGAAGAATATTTGGAAGAAACTAAGATGTCACCTAGAGACAATTACATATTTATTTAAAACGTTTGGGGAAAAAATGTCATTCACAGATCTAGAAAGCAAAGCAGCTCCACAATTATCCAGGCTGAAAGGCATCACTGTATATTCAAACTTTCATACCAAGTATCATGCTGTTAAATATTCATGTCCTTCTTTCATTCAACTTTGATTGTAAGTACTTCTCAAATCTAGTTTTGTAAAGATGTATGCCTTTGGTAGCTGGTATAGTAGATCGGAGAGAAGCAGGAGCTGATAACAGTTTCTAATTGTGACTCGGTTCACAACTTTATAGTCAGGAATGGTACACATTTGGGCTCCCTCCTTTCCATTCAGATTAGCTGCTGTTCCTTGTTTTCTGAGGACAAAGGGTATGGGTGCCGAAACTGGTGAACTGTAAGGATGGATAATCCCTTTTTGATGTTAACATCCAGATAATCTTTGAGAACGGTTAATTTACAGGTAGGCATGGGCAATGTCTCTTTGCTAAGATTTGGGCTCCTGGTTTCAAATTGATAATGCAATCACACATCCATGTGCAGGAGGGCAGGTAAGATAGTGAAGTCTGCATACTTTTCTGGAAGCAAAGTATGCAATGAAGGAATGGGTGAGAAGATAAGCTTTCACTGTGGTAAGCAATGCTGGGGAAGCAAATAAGAATGTTCCTTGTTCCAATTTGCAACTTGTTCATCCAGCTGAAGCCACTCTATTTCCAAGGTTATGGGATGGATGAGTTACATAAAGTGGTAGGTGTGATCTTTGTCAATGGCAATGGAACTGGGTGGTGTGCGGCAGCTGATTTCAACTGTCTTTGGGCACTCTAGGGCTTGAGTAGGCAACTTTAATTTCTGTACTGCTGTTGACCCAGTTATGACAGTTGAAAGTTCCACCTGCTGCCTGGAATCTAAAGCAACCATAACAAGAGTAATAAAATAGGCTTGCCTGTTCTTAGCTACCTATGCTTTCCTCAAATGGTGGATAGTCCCCCTTCTAAGTCTCACAGTAAAAGCAGAGTCCTTGATCTCTTCTTCTTTGCTTCTCTCCCAATGACAGGGATATCTTAGCTGCTCCGATTTGCAAGGGCTTTCCCATGCTGTATTTCTGAGGTCACTGAGAGGTGCCATGGGGGAAGATAGGCTGTAGGTTCTTTTCTCCTTCCCATTTCTCCCTCAACTTCTTTAGTTGGGCGTCTATAATTATACCACTGACAGAGTTCTTCCTTGGTATTTAGGGTGCCTTGCCTTACCAGTTCATCTCAGGGCATCCGTCAGCCCTTCTCTGACATCAAGGCTAAGTCATTCCTCCCTATATCACCAACAAGGAACTTAAAGTTTGAAATATATTTTGCCTTACTCTTTTTCTCTGCTTAAGCTTCAGAATTTCTCAAATAGCTGCAATTCGCTGTATGGGATTTCCAAAGTGTCCCTTGACTTTGCACATGAAATCTTGATAGTTGTCTAGCACTGGATTGTTCCTCTCAATAAACAGGATTGTCCACTGTTTCCTTCCGCAAGCTCAGCACAAAAGTTTCTTTGGTGTGATCAACGAGAAATGCCACTGATCTGCCTGACACCAACATCTCACACGAGGTGAAAAAAGTATGGAATTGATCCTGTTTTCCTCCAAGGTTCTCTGGCTAGCTGCCACAGGAACACAGAAACAATAGTTGATCTGTGGTGATGCTATGGGTGGAGAAGAAGAATTCTTCTTCAGTTGCTGTGTTAGTTGTATTATGGCTTTCTGTAAGCTAGTCATCCGTACATCTATTTGTTGTTAGTATTGTACCAACATGGCTGCGCTAGCGGGGTTCTTTGAGGATTGAACACCACTCTTGAAATTCCTCTTTGGAAAAGAGCAGAGACTTGCAAGATTGCATCAGTAATCGGTAAACTTGACAGGAAACACGGCAAGGTGAAGTAACTCTACTTTATTGCGAGGCTACATTAGCAGAATCTTGCAAGTCTGAAAATACAAAATTCCCGATGATGCCATTTTTAACTGCTTGTTCCATTAGGGTGGGTCCTTCCTAAGTTTCCTTCTCTGAGGAGTAAACCACTGGGGGTTCGTGCCTCTCTCGTCTACTTGTTTCCTAGGCCAGGCGGCCCTAACCCCCGGTCCATGGACCGGCACCAGGCTGTGGCAAGTCAGCAACCGGGCCAAGCCCCATTCACAAGTTGCAGGCAGCACGTAAAACCACACCCTCTCCAGTCCGTGGAAAAACTTTTTCCATGGAACTGGTCCCTGGGGTCCCTACTGTCCTGGGCAGCATCCCAAGGCCATCCCCACATTCCATTACATCTACTAAGTTAATAAGAAATCAAAAGTACTTAAAAAACTGCAATGACCTCCAGAGTAATGACTGTTTATTGCAACGCTTATCTCTATTTATAAATTACTCCATAAAACATTAGATAAGCTAGGCAGATTTAACAATCCTAACAATTCCAAAAAAAAAAAAAAGGATTGTATCCCAGCCTTTTACAATCCGGTAATCTACAGAGGATGGATTTCAGCCTTCCTACTTCCTAGTCAGGATGACCAAATGGGGAAATCAGGGAATCAACAGAATGAGCTGAATACTCTAATTGTAATGAATGAGAATTTTGTGAAATATGGATTTCTCATTTAGCAGCGTCGTAACAAGGTAGCATACCAGATCCATGCCCATTAACAAAAAAAAAAATCATACAAACTATTCCACTAAATAAAACCCAGCCATGCTAATGAGCCTTATTTAATTATCAGTAGTCATAGTTATATATGTTTCCTCTGAATTTTTGGAAACATGTAATCTTTTGAGGGATTAAGTATTATATTGATACATTTTCTGGGATGTTACTGTTCTGCCTTTTTTAAGGCAGAGAAACGCAAACAGGAATCTGGTAATTTATTGAAGATATTTATATCCCACATTTAAAATTAATCTTCTTTTAATCTAAATTGGTTTAGAAACCTATTCTTAATCATAAAGTAGGATATTAAGAAAATGAAGAATGCAAGCCGGGTTGCCCATAAGTGACCTTCCAAAATAAAATAAAATAAAGTCTACCACGAGCAATGAGCAGCATTTCAGATCTGTCCAGAGTCAAAAGTTTACAATTCTGGCACCACTGTTAAATTACTCTGTCATGGTATACTTCCCATTCCAATGATATTAGCAATTATCTGAAAGAAGTTTCAGATGTCAATAGTGAAATTAAAGAGCTTTGTAAGGCCCAAAGAAGTCCTTAAGAGAATTGTTAAAATCTTGAATAGCATGCGGCCAGTTATTATTATAACCATTAGTGCTTGGAAATGAAATAGTACTCCTAAATCTCTCCTTTAAAAGCTTTAAAATTCTGAATCAGTTTTTCTAACTTCATTTGAAAGTGAGGGTTGTAAAATGTCTTCTAGTGAAAGAGCCCCCTGTAGAATTGATCTAAGCTCCCTTTTTGCATATATTAAGAGGCCCCCCTTTTCAACTGCCCTTCATAGTTTCACATCAATCAGGCCAACATGGATATCAGACTGTCTATTTGCTTTTTTAGCTTTCACGTTTACTTAGGAATTCATCCCTTGCAGAAGATGGGTAGCTGATAAAGCAACTATATGTCTATAGAAGAAGCTTTAGCTCAAATTATAGAAGTGTTAAAAGAGAAAAACACAGGGGGTCCTCACTTAATGACCACTTGGTCAGTGACCATTCGAATTTACGATGGTACTGAATGGGTGGTATTTACAACTAGTCCTCATAATTGGGTCGGTCACAGCAACCCCCCCAACCACGCGATTATCGTTTACGATGTCCTTTCCCAGCTTCTTACAAGTCAAGGCAATGGGGAAGCCGGCAGGTGATTACCAATGGCAATGGCATGACATCCTCACTTAATGACCTGTGATGGTGTGCTGACTAACGGCAATTGGAAGTGCTGGAAATTCTGTCGCTAAGCAGCATGGTCACATTTTATGACTGCATTGCATAGCGACAAAAATTTCAGTCACAATTATTACAGTTAAGGAAGGAGTACCTATCCTTATAAAATCTACTAGAAGAAAAAATATAAGCAAAATTTTATCAGCATAGTTTTGTTGACTGTGAATATAATCAGTAGTGATGTACCAGAATGGATTCCAGAAAATTATCCTCCATATCCTAAATCTTTAGGTTTTCATTAGTTTATAACTGCTTTCCCCCAATGTCAATCTGCCCTATGATTTTTATACATATATTATTTATGTTACATATTGATTCGGAGCTGCCCAGAGTTGGTTGATAGATGGGAGGCTATATAAATGTTTTAAATAAATAAATAAATAAATATGGCATCAAGGGATCCTAGTGAAAGATTGCAGGAACCCTTATTTTAAATGGGACTGTTCTCGTTTCTCCACACCTATCACAAGCTGAAATAAAAACTTTTCAGACTAAGAAGCTATCTCTAACCGAATATTTATTCTTTTTCTTCATCAGGAATAAACATAAATACCTCTGAGGCATAGAAGAGACCATGGATGGTATTTTTCCCCTCTGCATATACCGTTCAACAGTTACAGTATTTTTTTTCTTTTTAAAACTCTGTGCTACATTTTTTATTTGGACAGTCGAATTGCCAGAGAAGGTTTAAGGAAATGAAGTACAGATAGACAGCTGGGCTTGTCTCTTCTTTTGTTGTGGGTAAGTGGAAACTGTCAATTATTTGGAAGAACATATATTAGCATTTGGGATGTTTCCTTTGTATTGTTGCCACCACTGTAAACCCTTCATACAAAGCCCACACTGATAGAGGATATAGAGTTACTCATCTATCCCATTAAAACTCATTTAGTGTAGGAGATGTTGAGACAAGCACAAAATTTGCCATGAAAAAGAAAACAATAACTATTCATTTCCAACTTCCAATGAAAAAAAATGTGACAAGCCTATAAATTACAGCAGACATATCGTTACACGGACTTCATGCAAAAATATCGCTGAAAGGACTAAAGGCCAGAATAAATGTTATAGAAAAAGCCTAACTGGGAGGAAAAAGAAAAGTAAAGGCTCCATCAATTGACTGATGAACTGGAAAGTTCCCATAAATCAGTTGCATTATGCAACTAAAGTAAATGGCAGGATTTGCTAACATTAATGCAAGCATTTATAAAAACAGAAAATGTGTTAAGTAACTCTTGATTGCCAAAACCAAAGGTCACAGGAAAAACCCTCTAAATCTCAGCAAGAAATGAACGATTTTTTGCTGCCACTTTGCTTTTCATTCCCTCATATTTATCCCTTTTGAAAATATCCAGCACGGCATATTCAGTAATGATGGCTGCTACTGAAGAAAACAAAACATGCCAACAAAACCTCTTAACGCGGCTATTCCCAAAACAGTGTCTTCCTATCTGTGTCCTGGGAATTATAAGAATTTTTGCCCTCTACTTTTATCTTTATTTATTTATTTATTCCCTTTGCTATTTTTATGAATAACACAAGAAGGTGAACATATCGAATACTCCTTCTTCTTCCTATTTTCTTGACGACAAGCCAGTGAGGTGTGTTGGGCGGACAGATGACTGGCCTTAAGTCACTGAGCTGGCTTTCATACCTACAGTGGGACTAGAACTCAAGTATCCTGGGGATTGGTCCAGTCACCCAGCTGGCCTTCATCCCTAAACCAGGACTAGAACTCACAGTTTCCTAGTGATTGACCCAAAGTCACCCAATCAGCTTTCATGCTTAAGGAGGGACTAGAATTAATTGCCTTCCATTTTCTAGCTTGGTGCCTTAACCACTAGACCAAACTGGCTCTATTATCTGATAGTCTAAGATTATCATGCCGGAGATCTGCTTTGCAAGTGAACCTATTGTCATATGATAGGGCCAGACCTGTAATTTACACAACGCTTATTCCTACCATTGGCATCGTTTATTCAAACGATTGGAGCACCAAGAACAATCTGTAGAAAGACAGAAAAGAGCATGGAAAGAACTGTAGCATCTCTTTTCTAATTCACTCCATCTCCAGATCCCAACAAAACTAACAGAGACAAGGAAAATGGTTAGTTCCATAGTTGCGGGCTCATCTATAATTTTCACCAGGAGATTCTCCACTAATCTGCAGAAATGTTTTACAGTTTACCTTTAGTTTGTGGTCTATTATAGCTCAATTCTGACTTTCTGGGACAGGTAGTCCTCAATTTACAACCACAATCTAGCCCCAAAATTCTGTTGCTAAGTGAGACATGAGTTTTGTTCCATTTTATGATGTTTCTTGCCACCAGTTGTTAAGTCAATCGATGCAGTTGTTAAGTTAGTAATGTGGTTGTTAAATGAATCTGGTTTCCCCACTGACTTGGCTTATCAGGAGGTGGCGATCACATAATCCCAGGACACGGCAACCATCATAAAAATGAATCGGTTACCAGGCATCTGAATTTTGATCATGAGACCTTGGGATTGCTGCAACGGTTGTGCGTGTGAAAAAGACTCGCAAGTTATTTTTTCAGGGCCATTGTAACTTTGAATGGTTTTTAAACCAACTGTTGTAAGTTGAGGACTGCCTGAATAGATTTAAAGAAATAACCATGTCCTTATATTCTAAATGAATTAAGGACTAAGCATAAAAGGGCTAAGTAGGAATTCCAAGCTTCTTTTGCTCTTTCAAACCACCAACTTCTTTTCAAACAATTTCTCCTAATTTAAAATTATCCTTACACCGTTTTGCTATAAAGGAAGTTACGCTTAAAAGAAAACTTAGGAAAAAGCCCCCATCCAAATGTTTTTTGCACATGGCAAAAATACTGGAATGTAAACGTAAGATACTGTACTTGTCCACTTGAGTCTGCAGCCTGCTGGAAGTGGGTGGCTAAGGATGTTTCGTCTTGGAAAACTTCATTACATTCCAAACACTTCAGACTATGCCTGCACAACTTCGAAGAGTCTTCATCTAGAGGCATGGCTGGTGGGACAGGAGTACTTGAAGGAGCTGATATGACTGTCCCGGTTAGGCCGGACTGTATCTTGGCTACGGTGTGGGTGCCCACTCCAATAGGATTTTGAAGAATGGATGTCACAGAACTATTGCTGGTGGGCGAAGCTATCATCTGATCGGCAGGAACGGGCTTCAAAATCAAATGAGAACACTGCATCACCACCCCTTTCTCTTTGTGACTCCGAGCATGGGAAAGGAGGCTGCATTTGTTGTAGAAAACAAGGTTTTTTGTGCAGTGGTTACAGGTGACTTCGATCCGCACGCTCCGCCTATCGTAGTGTTGGGACAGACTTTTTTCAAGGGCGAAGGAGTCACCGCACTCCAAACATTTATAACCGCGGGTGGGCAAACTGATGCCTGCGTTTACGGGAGGACTCAGATTTGGGATGTACACCGGGACAGGGTTAACACTGCTGAGCACCTTGTTGAAAGCTTCCACGACAGAGCTCTGTAAAGACGACACCACTTGAACTCGGGATACTTTTTTCGAAGTCTGAGAAGCCGCCGCCGAAATTATTGCCTGCTTGATCTGTTGTTGAGGTTTACTGAGCACTTGGCGGAGTTCAGAGGTGGTCTGAGCACTTTGAGGCAGGAGATTAAGGTTGGCAAGATGGACTGTCTTTGGCACAAGTTTTGCGCTGGCAAGGCTCGAGGCGGGCACCACCACTGTTTGCTGCTGTATGGCATTGGCGGCTTTGATGATGGCACTGCTTGCACTTTGCACCGAAGCAGCGGATATGACGGTGGCTTTCACCGTGGTGTTGTTTGCAAGTTTCAGGTTGATCACCTGAGATCCTGCCGTCTTGACAGCTGATACGGGGAGAAAAGCAGTTGCCACGGGCTTAATGGTGACTTGTTTGGGAGCGAGCTCTGCAGAAGCCACGGCATTGGTGACCACTGTTGATTGGAGAGGTGCTCTGGGGGGAGAGGAAAGGACTGCAGCAGAAGTCGGGGAAGATAGCAACGACGTCACAGAAGCCACCATGGAAGCAACTTGCTCGGATTTCCTACCACCGTCCAAATCAACTTCGGGCAACACCCGTGTGACCGTTCTCTTGATCTCCCCTGATGACGTCTTGATGGTTTTGATGCGCACTTTGGGGATGGCCGGTGTTGAACCTGCAGGTGACGGTGGAGAACCTTTGCTGCTGTTTTCGCTTGATATACTCCTGGGACTGTCCGGTTGTTTGACCGGGGGCTTTTTTGCACAGTCAATCAGACTCTGAGGTTCTGGAGATTTGTCCATGGGACAGGGGCTTTCACTGGTATCTTTCTGCATGGGAGAAGACTCGCTCGAGTTGGATTGTGGGTCTTTCCCAGTGTCCGTGGCTGCTTTCTTAGCACTTAGAGCTGCAATTGCAGCAATGCAGGAAGAGAGTTTTGAGGAGGATTTTGCTTTAGCCTGGGAATGACTGCTAAGGTTTGCTTCTCCTTTCTCTGTATTTGCTTTCCCATCGACTACTCGGTTTTCAAGTAGTTTCTCGGAATTTTCTTTGAGAAGCTTGTCATCTATCTTCCTAGCTTTAAAGGGTTCATAGTGACCTAGTGGTGACGGGTTTGTTTCCGAGTCTCTTTTAGACACCTTGGGTTTATCAGAATTACCTGAACCTGAAACTCCGTGTTTCATCAAGTTTTCTCCTCCAAGTACCTTTAACTTCTCATAATCCTGCTGGGAGACAGACCTTGTCAAAACATTGGTCCTGAAGTTTCCACGGACATCCTCTTTATCGGGTGGGTCGTCAACTTCAATTTTTTCATCATCATCAAACTCTTCAGCACTTGAGATGGGACTAAATTGGTTAAAGGCAGACTCTTTCAGTGTGCTTTCCGAGATGGAGCCTTCGTCATTGAGCGATTTGCCTTCCTCTTTATTATAACCTTCTAGAGCTGATACCGTTAGAAAACCATTGTGTAACCCGTTGCCTGTGGAATGGTGGTTGTCCTTCTCCGCTCCTTCAGAGGAATCAATTGTCCGCACATTTTTCACAATGACACTTACACCGACGTCAGACGAGGATGGCGCATGGGAATCGTCCTCAGGATGGACGCTCTGCTTTATGTGGCTCTCGTGATCCTCGTGGCCAGATTCAATCGCCGCTTTGGGGTCAACCATATCTGGTATGTCAAATGCTGCAAGCAGATCATCGAAATCTGGGGTCTTCATATCTCCCATGGTCACGCTATTTTTTTAGAAGTCAACCTACAAAACAACACAAAAATATTTTATATCAGTGCCTTTGGTTCTTTCAAAGCGCTATCTCCTTTTCAAGGAATACCCTCCCAATTTTAAAATGTTTCTTCCAATTTTAAATGCATTTTTATTTTTTCATATATATTTCTTTTTATTCAAACAATTCAATAGTACATTGTTCAACAAAATTTGTTTTCTGAATCTGTAATTTGCTAATACAATTTTAGTTCCTTATCCTTTATTCTTTTCTCGAGCCATTGATAAAATAAGTCCAAGGTTTGAAAATATTCTGTTTCTTCTTTCTCTTTCTGTCTCAGTGAGTCTATCCATTTCTGCACACTCTAATAAAAAAATATTTTAAATACATTTTTAAACCTATTGATGGAAATAAAGCTTATTTTAACTTACTATTCCTCTACTTCACTAGTGAATTGTCTAACTTCTATCATTTATGTTGAAAAATGAAAAGTATGGAAACTATTACAATTTCAACCAATCATACCACAAATATTTAATATAATATACACATAAAATGTATCAGCACTGTATCATCAAAATTATCAAACCATTAATTTATTTCTATTTAATGAATTCACCACACTGCATTGAATTAAAAAGATAATAAGCATAGAATATATGAATAATATTACTGTATGCATTTCCTTGAAAAAAAATTATTCATGCTCTTTATTAAACTTAATATTTTAAAACAATATCACAAAAGATCCATTTAACTCAAACTCA
>JANHFO010001141.1:39412-52372 GCA_032468095.1 Pareas carinatus | reverse complement strand
AGAAGAAGAAGAAGAAGAAGAAGAAGAAGAAGAAGAAGAAGAAGAAGAAGAAGAAGAAGAAGAAGAAAACTTTTATGCATTTATATCTTACCTTGTTGTCTTGATATATGTAACTTTAAAAAAAACCAATAAAAGGATCAACCAAAAAAAGAGAGAAAAGTTCTGGGACTTTATCCAAATAAGTGCCTCTCCCAGTGCCCATTAAGTAATAGGTACCTTAAAAGGACAATTAAAATAAATTTCTAAAAAGTAAAGATCTTTATTCAAGAATAAGCATTGGTTTATTAATAGCAAGCTTGAAATTTT
The DNA here is from genome assembly GCA_032468095.1 of Pareas carinatus. Taxonomy (NCBI): domain Eukaryota; kingdom Metazoa; phylum Chordata; class Lepidosauria; order Squamata; family Pareidae; genus Pareas; species Pareas carinatus. The sequence continues at coordinate 52,066 of JANHFO010001141.1, read as the reverse complement.
ATTAAGAAAGGAGAAAAAGAAGTGTCAGCTGATTTTTTGTGTTCAACAGTAACATTTATTTTTATCCTTTTTTCTATTTCATATCATATAGCAGGGGTCCCCAACCCCCAGGACCGATCAGTCCGTGGCCTGTTAGGAACCAGGTCACACCGCTGAATGTGAGTGGTGGACAAGCAAGTGAAATTGAAACCATCATCACCATACCAAAACTTGGTAAAGCTGAATATTCTTATTTGAAAATAAGCATGTTCTTTGAAAACTAAAACAACTCTAGGATTAATGTACTCTGGGCTCTTTCTTGTACCAGTGTCTCTGATAGGTTTATCACAGATAATGTTAGCAAGCTGCAGTACTTATACTGGTAGTTCTCGACTTACCACAGTTCATTTTTAAGTGACTGTTCAAAATTGCAACAGCACTGAAAAAAGTAACTTACTCTGTTTTCTCAAAAATAAGACCTAACTGGAAAATAAGCCCTAGCATGATTTTTCAAGATGCTCGTAATATAAGTCGCAGCCCAAAAATAAGTCCCAGTTAAGATCATCAGCCAGATGGATGCATTATTTCTCCCAAAATAAGACCTAACTGGAAAATAAGTCCTAATGCATCTTTTGGAGCAAAAATTAATATAAGACCCGGTCTTATTTTCAGGGAAACACGGTATGACCACTTCTCACACTTACAACCATTGCAACATTCACACACTTGCTAACGGACTCCTATTTATGATGGTTGCAGCGTCCCAGGGTAATGTGATCAACATTTGTAACCATCTGACTAGCAAAATCAATGGGGAAACCAGATTCACTTCAGAAACATTTTACTAACTTAGCAGCTACAGTGATTCACTTAACAACTGTTTATTTATTTATTTATTTATTTATTATATTTGTTATATATGTATGCCGCCCCTCTCCTAGGACTCAGGGCGGTTCAGAACAAATCAACATTAAAAAATGTGTAAAAGACATTTAAAAAATCTTTAAAACACACTCACGCACCATTTATGGCCAGATCTCACCAGATCACCAGGCAAGATCAAGGAGATCAGCGAGATCAAAAAAGGTCATAGAATGGGGTCAAATTAACAACTGTCTCGTTTAGCAACAGAAATGTTGGGCTCAATTGTGATCGTAATTTGAGGATTACCGGTATTCTGATGAGTAATTCTATTTTAATTTCCTATAATTCCACAGAATCAAGCTACCATGGGCTTGCAGGTTATTTTAATGGATATTCTTAATCTTAGATAGTCTATTGGAATTGACAGTCAGATAATGAATGGCAGAAGTATGCGGAAGTATGAATCACTTGGTATGAAACACAGAGGCTGTGACAAAACAAAATGACTTTTTTTTTGCTTATTTCTACCTTTGTACTAGAATTGGCAGCTAAACAAGAAATGTAATACGTAATGTATTATAATATGGGATGAAGCACTAGGCATGAGTAATTCTCCTGGAATTCGGAGACAATGGAGTGGTTCCTGTCTCAGACATTTTTCTCTTCTAAATTTATTACTACCTTAGTCACTACAAATGGTAGCAATAATCTTTGAAGGCTGCGTTTACATTCTCACTCAAATAACATCCTATTTGTAAAACTAGAATACTAGTTTGACTCACCTAACACTTCACTTTGAACACAATTATTTTAATAAAGTTTGGAAAGAATCACCAGCTTACAAATATGATACAAACAGAAATCACTGCTTATGATTAATGCTGACTTAGGTTGACAAAATTACTCATTTGTTTTCTCCAATTTTGGCACCTTCATTTCAGTATTACATATCTTATTTTTCTGTAAAAGATGATTCATGAAACTCAACTACTCTGGGAAACACCACCCCTCAGCTTCAGTCAGCAGCTTTGTGAGTATTCATAGTTTTGGACAACTCTCAAATCAGTTAACTCATCATGTCTGAGTCTTCTGATGGTTGAAGTTCAACTCAGTCAGAGAATTACACATGTCAAATAACCAATCTGAACAATTTCAGTGTAAATATTCAAGGAAAAATCCCAAAGGTGCTTTTTCAAAAGGCAACTGGACTTTCTTTGATTTTCCTTGAAGACACTTCTTCCGCTCTTCAGCACCTTTGGGACAACAATGACCTGGATGACTAAGAATCTCCATAGGCAATAAAGAAAAAACTCCTACAAATATTAAAGTGGTCTTTATTGCCAAAGAAGCGCTTACAGAGAAAAATATACTCTGGATGGAGGGGGCAGCCATCTTTGTATATCTTTTCTCCTTATTTTTTATTTTATCTTTTCTATTACTTTGCACTTCACTTTTTCTTTTCTTTACATTTTATTTTTTCTTAGCTTGCATTAGTTTTTTTAATCTTTGTAAACTTTAATAAATTTATTGTAACTGCAAATGTTTATTACATGGATCAGTCACTAAACAAGGGCTGGCTGTAATCATTGTTCTTGTTTTTGTATTAGAATGGCAGACAATAAATTCTTGTGGTCATATAAAAAAAAATACTTTACTTTCAAGACTCCAGCATAGGGAAACTATCTCATCACAATTCCATCTTAGAGTCCAAGCAAGTATACTATGCTCCCTTGGTTTATTTATTTGCCAGCAGCAAACATTTCTACTACTCCAACAATTAAAATGTTTTTTAGGTTTTCATACCATCTGATATGAGAATCAATGTGGTGTGGCCCATATGTACAGGACTTTGTGTTGAGGAATTCACTACACAAATAAACTTGGACCTGTTTCCTCCACCTACCAGTTATCTGCAAAATGTAAGCAAGATAAGATGCATTTCTTTCAGCAATGCAAATTTAAGTGAAGTATCTTTTAAGCAAAGGCATTTAAACAGCCGTCTCTTCCAGTCTCTCCTTCATTCATCCACTTTCCTACAGCTTTTGCCATAAGGAGGCAGTAAAATAGTGATTTATATCTTTGTCCCAGAAATTCTCTGAATGATCTTTGGCCAATCTTCCCCAGTCCAATCCACCTCACAGAATGCTTTGCGTGGAGAAAAGGGATTCCTTCATATAAGCTACTTTATACTCTGGAGATAAGGCAGGATATAAATCTAACAAATATTATCATAATAAATGCTAATAATTAAAACTTGAGACAGCATGTATAGAGGGAAGCCACAAAAGGGAGACTGGGGGGTTGGGGGACCTCAAGTGAATCTGAATAAATCCACAAGGAAATGAAACAAAATATTACTAAAGAGGTAAAGTGATATACTTTTAAAAGTTGCTTTAAACTTTAAAAGATCATATGATACTTTCTTCAAATTTTGTGAACTCATTGCTTAGGATTCATGCTCTTTGAATGTATAGAATTTGCTGGTGATAGTATTCAAGCTTTCTGTATGCATGTTTTCCACAACATACAATAAGCAACAGTAGCCAAGAATTTAGTGACGGAAAAGCAGTCCAAGAGAGGCAACTATTCATTTTGTCTAATCTATTTTTTTTCTATTACTGTAATTGCAAAGTGCTGAGTTAATTTTTCTAAATATTGGAAAAAAGGAAGGAAGCTGATATTAGGAGTCGCTGAGTTTCCAATCACATTCTTAGACAGCCTCAAGAAATGCAACAGAGTGTTAAACGGTACAAAAGGATGGTACAATTTACTGTATTTTGGTTTTTCCTAAAAAGAACAGATTAAGAGTGATAGCAGAGAGATCTGTCTACATGAGATTTAAACAATTACAGAGAAATCTATGTAGGGGCTATGGCCGGGCAGGAAGAGAGAAATGAAAGCATTGTGCTAGCATGATATATGGGCATTGTGACTTCACATGAAAATATGAGTGGGGCAGAATTTACAGAACTTGTGTACAACAGCACAATATTGCTTTGACAAAAGTGCTCAATCCTGCACTATATCGCTGAATATTGTAAGCGTTTCTGTTTGTTAAGTTAAAATAGATTCATACTTTAGCTTTCATAATGGTTTCTTTGATGCATACTTTTATGTGGATGATCCCTGGAGGGCCCAGGATAGGGGTTGCTCCTTTATCCTGGTCCTGTTAGACCCCTCAGAGTCTTTTGATACCATCGACCATGGTATCATGCTGTGCCAGTTGAGGGGGTTGGAAGTGGGAGGCACCGTTCTTCGGTGGTTCTCCTCCTACCTCTCTGGCCGGACACAGACAGTGTTGACAGGAGAGCAGAGGTCGACACCGTGGGGCCTCACTTGTGGAGTGCCTCAGGGGTCGGTGCTCTCACGTCTCCTGTTTAACATTTATATGAAGCCGCTGGGTGAGATAATCTGTGGCTTTGGGGTGGAGTACCAGTATGCTGATGACACCCAGCTGTACATCTCCACCTCAGGCCACCCCAATGATGCCGTCGAGGTGATGTCCTGGTGTCTGGAAACCATGCGGATCTGGATGGGATGCAATAGACTCAGGCTCAATCCCTCCAAGACTGAGTGGCTGTGGCTGCCCTGCGCCGCAATTTAGCCAGCTTGTCCCATCGCTGGCTATAGGGGGCGAATCTCTGACCCCCATAGAAAGGGTTCGCAACTTCGGCATCCTCCTGGTTGCTCGGCTGTCCCTATCAGATCATGTGGCAGCCGTCACCAGGGGGGCTTTTTACCAGGTTTGCCTGGTCCGCCAGTTGGGCCCCTTTCTAGATCGTGACACCATGCAGGCAGTCACTCAAGCACTCGTCACGGTTCGCCTGAACTATTGCAACGCTCTCTACATGGGGCTCCCCTTGGGTCGCATCCCGAGGCTTCAATTAGTGCAGAATGCGGCCGTGCGGGGGGTTATGGGGGCCAGTGGCAGGATCCATGTTACCTCCTCCTGCGTGAGCTGTATTGGTTGCCGTTGGGCTTCCGGGTGCGCTTCAAGGTGCTTGTTATGACCTTTAAATCCCTCCATGGCTTAGGACCCAATTATCTACAGGACCGCATTCTGCCAGCAAATACCTCCCACCGACCGGTTCGCTCCCACAGAGAGGGGCTCTTCAGGGTGCCGTCAGCCAGACAATGCCGGCTGGCGACCCCCAGGGGGAGAACCTTCTCTGTGGCAGCTCCCACCCTCTGGAACAATCTCCCCTCAGAGATCCGTACTATTTCGGATCTCCGTGTCTTCCGCCGTGCTGTAAAAACATTCCTGTTCACTCAGGCTGGCCTGGCCTGGCCTGACTCACACTATCTCTCCGTAAATGAAAGAATCTAGATATTTTAGACCTTTTAAATTCCTAGATCCGGTTTTAAATTGGATGTATATTCCCAGCTTTTTAAATTTTGGCCCCATGATTTATATATTTATTTTAAATTGTTTTTAAATGGTGCGTTTTGTTGTTGTATTGTTTTATGATTGTCTTTTAGATGGCTGTACACTGCCCTGGGTCCCTTCGGGGAGAAGGGAGGTATAAAAATATAAATAAATAAATAAAATAATGTTTTAGTCCTGTAATTGTTTGATTCTGCTATTTACGGGTATAGTAAGCTGCCCAGAGTCACTTGATAGAGAGACGGGTGGTCTGCACATTTAGAAAAAGAAATGAAATAAAAACAGCCTCCTTTCTCGATGGATTTTCTTCCACCTAGGAATGTCATGTTCAGAACACAGCGAGAGAATACGCCAAGATATATGCTGCCGAAGCGCAACCCCTTGAAGGCTTTGGAGAAGTACCTGAGTGAGTAGACTTTTACAACTTCCTGGAAAAATAAATAGAAACATGGCGATTGTCATTTTAGGAGAAGCTCTGCTGTTAGATAAGGAAGGACACTTAAACTGACACGTGTTAGCTACCCTCAGCAAAAGATCTCTAGTTTACTCTTAAGCAGTTCTTTTGATAAATTTATTGGTCAACTTGGGGAAGATTTATGCATGCATGATTTGTTCCTCCCTCCAGCAGCAGACTTGATTGGATAAATGGATTTTTTTCCCCTGCAGTTGGTGGTGTATTCATGCTTGGTGATTTCAGAAAATGCAGAAGGCCTTTAACACCGCCCTGAGTCCTTCGGGAGTAGGGTGGTATACAAATTTGACTATAAATAAATATAAATGTGACTATAAATAAACTTCCTAAACTTCCCAATTATTAAGACTTGCAACTTTAATCAAGAAATAGAATTATTAGAACATTTGGTAGGGAAGGTCTTCCAGTTCCCTCCGTAATTCAAGGATTACTGCAGACCTGCCATTTACTGTGTTATTGCTCTACAAATATACAATTACATCCATGCCTTTCACTTTGACTGCTCTTGATCTATAAAACATGATTTTAAAAAAGAGAAAACCGGGGATGGTTGAACTTCTTCATGCATTTTCATTAGCCTTCCCATTTTTAGCACACAGGTTTATTTCTTGGCCATTGGCTTAAAAAAAAAGCTAGGTGCATTTCTAAGTTTTTAGGATGACTGAAAACTCAGACACACACACATATTTTCTTCCAATGTGTACATTTTAAAAGTAATTTGTTTTAATATAGGCCTTTGGAGATATGTATATTTTTAAAAGATGCATATTCTTTCCTTCAATTTATCATCACAAACAAAGAAATCAATTAGATGATGGAGAGCTCAAGGATAATTGTGTTTTGATTTGTGTGTGAGTTCATTTATTGCAGACTAGGCTGTTTTATTTTAAAATCCAAAGCATTTTTTTAAATCTTTGATCCCTTGATAACCCAGCCTTGCTTCTATTCATTAAGCCTCTTTGCTCTGTAAAGCTGCTACCTCTTTTAAAAAATAGTTCAAACAAACTGAAAATGTGGAGCTGAAAACAAAATTAATATATTGCAAAAATTAAAAGAAAAATGTAAGCCGCTCATCAAAACACATTGTGCTTGAACTGAGACTAATAATGGAATTGCCTTAGGAATCTTGCAGTATGTACACATCACTCTAACTACACTTAGACACGTGAAGAATTTTCTTTTTTCTTTTTAAATAAACTTTATTACTTTCAAATTTAAAAGCAACATTTACATACATGCAATATTTACATACATACCCATTCCCCCTCGACCCTTCATTCGTTGATCTTTAACTTCCAATCCTTCTCTATATTTAACTCTTTTATGTACATTTTATAAAATTTGTTTACATTTTTTAAACAGGTTCTTTGTCACTTTGGTTTCAATTCCGTCAATCATCAACTTTTCCATATTATTGGTCTCCATCTCTTATAAACAGTTGCGTGATTTGGATTTTACGAAACCCAAGTTGACGTGTTTTCCATTGCTTTTAACTTTTCTTCTAATAGTTATAAAATTTACCTTCTTTCTTTTTAGTTTTTACTTCTTTCCTCTTTAACCATTCTTTCTTTCCTTTATTCTATCTTTTACTTCCTTCTGTTTCATCCTTCTTTTCCTTTCTCGTTATTAGTCTCCTAGCTTTCTAATTTCACTTACTTATTTTAACCATCCTTGTATATTATCTGTCTATCCTTCTTATTCCATTCTTCCCTTCTTCTTTCCCCTTTCCTAACCTTTCCTATTCTTCTTCCTTAACTTCCCTTAAAACCTCTTCCTCTACTCCGCTCTTATTGGTTGATCTTTTCCTGGTCGTCCCATTATATCTCAGACATGTGAAGAATTTTCTATATGAACACATAGCATACAAGGGCCAGCAAAGTTTGCTACTGATAAAACAGTTTTTACAGTGTTGGCTTCTTGATATCCCAGGCCTACTCAGTGTTATGACCCTTTCCCACTTATCTCAGAACTGAGAATTAATACCTTTCAAGTACAAGGTACAGCTTGCCAAGGTCCAAATGCTCAATATCTCACACCGTGCAGAAGAAATCAGTGATGGAGTGAAACTAGTGTGAAACCAATGTGGTAAAAACGTACATCAATCAGTGTCAGGAGACAGTTTCTAATCCCTTTCCTTCCTCCTCCTCCTTTTCTGGTATGCCCTCTTCTACTCAATGCTTCCTTCCCCGCTTAACAAATCCCAGAGCAGCAGTATAAAAGGGTATTTCACTATACAAAAGTTTTATACTGTCATTTTCATTGTTCCCTTAATTACTGATCCTGCTGGATGGAGCACAGGAAGTTGTAGAAGCATGTTTTCTCCATTAAAGCACTGAATATAGCCCAAGCTCTAACTTAGTGGGTCCTTATTATGTGTTTTCACATTCTTCCCGGGCCTATAAGTTTTCACTGTGTGTTTTTTTAATTGGCTCTGCTTTCAGAATCATTCCTATTTTCCTTATTCATCGACCCAAGAATAATATCCCTTATGCAACAGTGGAAGAAGAACTCATCGGAGAATTTGTGAAATACTCTGTAAGGGATGGGAAAGAAATCAATTTCACGAGAAGAGACTCGGAAGCTGGCCAGAAATGTTGCACGTTTCAGCACTGGGTGTATGAAAAAACCAGCGGAAGCTTGCTTGTAACAGATATGCAAGGTGAGAATCTTGCTTTTATTCGGTGGTTAATGGCAAAGGTAGCGTTATGGCTGATATTTCCCACAGAGAAATAGCGTGTGCCTTGCTATACCCAGATTCTCAACTGATGATTGCAGATCTGGAAGTCCACATGTCTTAAAGTTGACAAGTTAGAGAAAGATTGCTGTAATAGAACCTGGACAGTTGGCATTCAGTTCCCAAGTGGGTGTGAAGGTAAAAATGGTCAACATGGGAGCTGTAATTATATGATTGAAGGTTCACCTGTGTCACATGCACACAGTAATCAAGGCTGCCATCTTGACCCTCTATGAATGCTTGGTTGTGAACTTCCTCAATACATCTTTTAAAAATGCCATTTCTCTTAAGCTCTCTCGTTATCAGGGCCATTTTGGATTCAGGTTTTAAAATAAATTCCCTGCCATGATTCTCAGGCGTTTTGCAGATTCCTAACAGTGAGAACAATCAACCAGTGGGAGGACTAGAGGTTGTGAGTGCTCCATCACTGGAGGCTTTTAAGAAGAGACTGGAGACAGCCCTTTGGGTCTCCTGCTTGAGCAAAGGGGTTGTACTAGAAAACTTCCTGGTCAGGTTTTCCATGGATGTCTTTAATTTTTACACAAAAATAATGATATATTTATTTTACATTTCAATGCTGAACATATGTAAAGCATGACATAAAAGCAAAATATTTAAAAATAATAGTAGCTCTTGTGAGCACCATAAGTGCTATAATCTATACCAGAGATCTCCAACCTTGGTCCCTTTAAGACTTGTGGACTTCAACTCCCAGAATGCCTCTGTCAGCATAGCTGGCTGGGGAATTCTGGGAGTTGAAGTTCACAAGCCATAAAGAGGCCAAGGTTGGAGACCACTGATCTATACAATAACCTGGAAGAACACTTTTTCACATAGAATTTCATTCCTAATGATCCTAGGGACGCACCGTTGACCTTTTCTTGACCATTCTAGGGAGGGAGTTAATCAGTGGTACATTCTCAGCCTACAACATGAGAATCCCATCCAAGTAGTATCCAGAATTGACCTGCTTAGCTTCCCAGCTCAGACAAGGTCAACCAAGTTCTCCCATCTGATGATATATTTGCGTGCACCTTTAAGCTGCTCAGCTCCTGTGTATAAATCACCGGGAAATCCCTTCAGGCTGTTTATTGCAACACCTTTAGCCTAGACCTAATTGGTGAATTCTCATTCTTCTTTGATCTCCTGGACAGGAAATATAGTCAACATACGAGGTTTGCTATTTTCCCTCCGGTAAAGGGCAAGTGGCAGAATCCTTTTAAATTTCATTCAGGTCTTTACCTGTTTCATCAGAGAACTCCTTGAAAAAGTTTTCAACTGTTCCACTGATGAAGCTGTGAAAAAAAGAGCCACAGAGGGCAAGGACAGGGAGTTTCTGTCAAAGGACAGTAGCCATCTGGAGCGGAGGTCTTGGGTACAATGAAAGGTAGCACAGGGTCAAGCTAGACAACACCCACTGAGTCAACACATCAGAAAACATTAGTTTTGATACATACCGTAATAGGAAAAGACAGGTAGATCCTGCCTTCTTGATGCACTAAGTATCAGTAGAAGATGGCACCCCACGTTCTCTTTGCCCTTCAGAAATAGTCAGTTACTATGGGCAAGATCAGCCCATAGCAACATAAGCTGTGAAAACACCCCAGCCTTATCAGGGTGCAAGAGATGGAGTTGTGTCAAAACACAGGGAAACAGATGCTATTGTAGTTTGACTGAGCCAGGAAGCATTCTTTACAGTCATGAAGCTGATTTGGATTGTTCTGATCTATTAGTGCAACGAGACTCCTTGGTTGATTTCCTTGGTATACCATCCTGTGGCCTGATTGAAATGGCCAACAGGGGCTGAAAATCTGATGGTTGCTGTCTTTTTCATTTGCCTATCCAGGGTTTGATCAGAATCAGAATCAATTTATTTTGCCATGTGTGTCAGCACACGAGGAATTTGACTTCAGTGATCGTGCTCAATACCTACATACATACATACACAGCAAGAATACAGTCGAGTTACATTCATAGAAAATTTGAATATATAAGCATAATCATGATCATTTGTATATATAGACATAATCAGTTGTGTAGATAAGCATAAGATACATTCATAGTCTGAGAGTACGTAACATTCATCATGTCATGTTATAAAGTGCGGACATCATGTCACAAAAACCATTTCATCCTGTCACAAAGACAGGATAGGAAGACAGTTGCCTCATTGTACTCATTAAACATAAGAACACAGTTGCCTCATTGTACTCATTAAACATATTTATTGTTTGTGAGAATAAAGCAGTGTTGGTCATTTATTTTGGCAAAGCAGCTCTGTATCCCTTGCAGTTGCTGTTTGTGATTCTACCTTTTGATTCGTTTTGCACATTTCTTGCCTTTGTTTTTAGTGAAATAACTTGGAATATTTATTGCATGCAACTTACTAGTGACCTAATTTGCACTTTGCAAACAAATGGCATAATTTAATAGATGGAAAGATTCCCCCACCCTACCAAAATTCAGCTCATTTGTTTTGCGCACCATGCCACATTAGCACAGTTTTCCCTTGTGTCCATCTGCCCGTGTACAATTTAGCCATGGGCATCTGTAGACCCCGTGGTGATCAGTATTGCAGCAAAAAGCCATATGTGTTTAAATTAAAAAAAAAACCTCCTTATTTCATTTGTTATTTTAACTGGATGGATAACTTTTGTGCCTTAAGTCAGAGGAAGAGAAAATACAAAAATAATTGCTTCTATTCTTTAGGCAATTTTATTTTCCCTTTCCAATATGGACTGGTTGTCAGATTTCCTGATAAATGACAGCTGGTATTTGCATAGATTTTACATTAGCAGAAAAATTAGTTTATTTGTGAAAAAGTAGTTTACATAATAATGCAAAAAATAGTATAAATCATGTTTATTACGCTAAGGAAGGAAACAGGAGAAGCCTTTGCAATAAAAGAAATATTGGCCAACTACCCTATTGTCACTTATTTTAGACTCTTATTTTAAATGGCTAAATGCTGAAGAACATTGTAGTCCACTGACCAGACATTTTTAGAAGCATTTTTTTTGAAGAATAGGAATTTATTTCTATTTAAATATGGAAATCCATTATTCTCAGTAAACTTGATTTATACCTTACAAATTTTATTTCCAAGCTTTAATAGAAAACTGTTGTTTGTAGATTATATATAAAGAACACATTTAGCATTTCTAATATTCCTACTGATGTGTTGTTTAAAGTATTTCTTTGAAGATTCGAGTTGCTGTATTTTATTTTCACCATGAAAATAAATTGTGTAGTGTTTTTTCTCTTTGTTTTAATATGTTTTTAAGTCTGAACAGTACTAGTTTCAAAACACATTTAAAAAAAACTGGAATTTAATCATGCTTTAAGCTATTACAATAGTTTTTATACAAAAGTACAATGCCCTTTTTAAGGTGAAAAAATGTCTATAATTTTTGAGAGAAAATGTTGTAATTTGTGGCCTAGAGGCAAACATTGGACATTTTTATGCTGTGGAAAGCGCAGCTGTATTCAGAGCTGTTGTCTCAACCAGTTTTGCAAAATATCCAGTTGCTGATGAAACTTGCCTTCTACCAAAGTGTTTTAAAAGTGTGTCTTTGCCATTTCTTGAATCTGGGACACCCTGGATACCAGCTGTCATAGCTCAACTAATGATGCCAAATATCCTTCTTCACGCAGATTGCAGAATTTGCTGACTGCTATGATCAGTGAGCCAGATTATCTTTCTCAGATACTAACTTAACCTTTTAAACTCAAGTTCAGAATGAAATTATTATCCAAATTATTTTCTTTCCCTTTTAGGTGAAGACATAAATATATTCAAAAACAGTTTTTATTCCTGTTGCAGTAAAAGAATGGGAAACTGACTTGGTCATGCCCATAAACAGTAAACACTGCCAGATTAAAATGATTCTGTATAGTTTGAAATCAGTGCTAATTTCCCCACTGGCATCAGAGAGCCTCATAGCATCTAATTCTTAACAAGCTGATTGTGTTTACCTGCAGTTTTAAAATAACATTCAAGTTTTAGTGGATATTAATACTATGACCATTTCTGGGAGCTCTCAGACTAATTCATATTTTATTTACTCATTTGAACCAAACCTTAGGTCTCCATTCAACTTGGTATCTAAAATTTTCCTGGTGATATATTTATTTATTTAATTTTATTTATATCCCGCCCTTCTCCTGAAGGACTCAGGGCGGCTTACAGGCAGTTTAAAAGCACAAACAAATACATGAACA
>JANHFO010001138.1:151944-164724 GCA_032468095.1 Pareas carinatus | reverse complement strand
GCCTCACTCCCCCCTCTTCGCCCGAGGGGAAAGCTTTTCCGCCGCCTTACAGCTGTTTTTAAGCTGTCAGGCGGCTCAACGTAGTCCCTAAGCCGGCGAGCTTAAAAAGCCCGTCTTTCGCCGCTGCGGAGCCAAACCGGAAGTCACCTATGACCTAAGAAATTGAATGTAAGAGATAGAGATTTTTTTTTTACTGAGATTGTAATTTTTTTCACATATATACTATGAGGTTGTAATTTACTTCCACATACTATATATACTATGTTGGTCCTGTACAAAAAATGTTTTGAGGTTATTATTGTCTTAGTTTCAGTTTTTTTCGCATTGGACTTTATAGCTACTATGTTTGATATTATAGTCTTTTAACACTACTGTTAACCAGTTTTTATTCAAGAAAGTTCTGTTTCCGTTAAATGTAATATTTCAATGTATATGTTTGGTGTTGCCCTCTATATAAACTGAACTACAATTTTAACCATTCCAAAACCCTGATTATGTTTTAGAATTATTATCCAGCTTAAATAGGGCTGTAAATTAGAGATTTGTTTAAAGGAAAGTAAGGTTAAAATCAGTTGAATATTAACTAGTGTGATTTTGGTGCACTAGAAGTTTGTCTTTTTCTTTTCTTAAGAAACTGAGTCCTATGAAAGATGTTATATTATCTTGTTGGGCTGTAGATGAATTATTTATCATCTCTTTCTTTCTTACCCAGTTGTATTATTATTATTACCATTATTATTTTTGTTCTACCTTGACAAATATTTTTTTCTAGTCACTACTTCTGTTTAAAAATTAAGAACATTTCCATTAAATCTTGGCTTTTCAGAGGAATTCTCATCTCACTAAAGTCATAAACACCTCCATGCTGGGTGGTACACCCTACTGAGTGTAATTATGAATTTGATGGTATCTTTATTAGTCAGACTTAAGTCCAAGTTCATAAAATCTTGCCTTATGGGATGTTTAAACCACTAGGTCAATTTAAAAGATTTCTTTTACATCAAGGTAAATGTAATAGCTGACAATGTTAGCTCTAGACTTATTTTTCCTATTGTGGAATTACCGAATTCATTGGTTGTAAGAGAAAACAGAAGGAGTAAATCCAAATGAGAAAGAAATATACTTTAGTACTACTGTATAGTCATCTCTGCCAACACAAAGGGGAATGGTTAATCCAGAAAGGCTAAAAACATAGCCTGTCAGTGATGTCTTTTTGGTGGCAGGCATGCAATGCTAATGCAGTGTCATGGTTTTTGCTGTTCATTGGCACCGCTATAGATTCAAAGGAAAATTTTGTGTATAGTTTATTTGAACATGTTTTTACATTCAAAGTTACAGAGTTTTTTCTGTCATTGCAGCTGTTGAGGTTTAATCTCATCTATGCAAATGTACAAACCTTAAAACAGTCATATTACTGTTTAAACAACCAGTATAAATAATGAACCGCTCCATTTCCAAGAACATAAATAAATCTAGACAGGTAAGAGTTCTCTAGAGTTGAAAATTTAGGTTATGCAAAAATTTCAACAGCTGTTATTTGTAGGTCCTTGTAGACTGAGAGGTGTGAGTGATATGAACTGTGGAAGCCAACATTTAGTGAATGTATATGTTGTCACTTTGCCAAAAGTCAGGATTTTGCTAATGTTGCTTTTGCTGTGTCCAACCTTTGAATAAGGATGCATTTAATAATAGACTAATTGTTTTTAACATGCCCGTTTTTGTTCATTGAAAGGTAACATTCATCAATAAGGAACTTTATGAACAACTTAGTAATATTGCTTACTAATAAGATAGCAGTAAGAGATAAAAAATCTCTGCTATAGAAAATTTCCTCCCTTCCCCAGAAATAAGTGTGGCCCATGCTTCCTTGTTTTTAACAAGGTCATGAAGATTTTCCTAATCTATCATAAATTCTCTTGGATTGATAGTGACTAAATATTGGGTTAGGTATTACTTACTATAGTTGTTTGATTTTTATGGATTTCTTTTTATTACTGTATCCTACCGAGAGCTGATAAGGCAGTTCATAAATATGATAAAATAAAACATGATGTTCAAACTTATATTTTGTGTTGAATTGTATTCATGAAAACTTCTCAGTGTAGACTTTCTACATGAGTATATTAATACTTTTGTAGATTAACTACACTATCACAAGTTTGGAGAGAGAGAGTCTATTCCCACTACTTGCATGTTAAGTTTTAAAACTTTGTGTAACATATGATCAGGGCTTCTGACACATAACTGGATTATTGCACACTCTTATTTCCAATAACTAGTATTATTTTCTGTGTTTGCTTATGCACAAACAGAACTAATAGAGCAATATTTACTAGCAGATGTAATAATTGATTGTTCACACAAACCATCTACGTTCTCTTTCTTTTTAGAAAAAAACAACAAGAAAATGCCAGACTTTGAGCTTACATGTGGCGGGAATTCTTGATGACTTCTATTAATATGTAGATGCCTTTCCCTTATATTGAAATTGGTCCACTTCCCTTCATGTTAGAGGCTCTTAGAGTTCTGAATTCTTAGTGTTCTAAATTAGTCCATTTCACTTCAAGTGAGAGGTTCTTGGAGCCTACTATCTTGAGTGCTAAATTACAGAATTACAGCCAACTATTTAGTAGTAAGGAATGCAGTGCCAAGGGTCAATCTATCATACTTCTTTTCAGTATTAATGTTTTAATAATAGATTTTGCTTTTTTTTAAAAAAAAGATATATTCTGTGGAAGCCATTTTCTGTAAACTTTGGGGTTTTCCCTAAAAATGTTCCATTCTGTGTTGTCTTACTGTGCTGTCTCATTTGGTCTCATTTGTTTACAATCCTACCAGCAATTCAATCCTAAATTCTTTATTGGAATAAATAATGACAGTGAAGAAGAAAACGTTTTGAAGTCTCTCATAGAAATAATCAAAGACAAAAAAGCCATAAAATGCAGTGTCTGATTTCAGTATAACATTAGGCTTTTTCTTGGTTTTTCTTTTGAATTTAATATAATTATTACATTATGAGACTGCTTATAAACCCCTGTTCTTAGCTACTATAAATTGAGGGCTATCAGATCTAGGCCACAAAAATCTGGAATGTATTCTTGCTTGCTTTCTTGGATTTCTGTGCTCATTTAAATTAACTCTAAGCAACTTACAGTACTTCCATAAGTACAAGTAGTCTTCTAGTTATATCCATTGTGCAATGCCTGTTCCACATTACAATGTGACTGAAGAAATGGACTTCTGACTGATACTTGTACTTATGACCCTTGCTGTGTTCCTGGCATGAAGAACCATGGCACACTAAATGAAGTTGTGCAAAGACTTTCCTGTCTGTGTCTTTCATCTGCTGTTCTAGCAGGAGCTGTGAGTCCAAGAAGATTCCAGTACTGCAGACCTGATTAGCACAGGAGTGCAACCTCATCCAGGCAAAGATGAACTTTTACTGAAATTAGTTGGCTTCTAAGTTCAGAGAGACTTGCTGTGATTCCATCTGTTTCTTTCCCTTCAGACCCAAACAGTCGGTCTTTTGTGTTCAAACATGGAAACGGAAGCTTGCAAAGCAGTCTTTCACACAATGACACCAGTGGTCTACTTCAGCCACCTCTGACAGAGCAACTTCTACATACATTGTAACTATGAAACCCAGAAGTTGTGGCATCTTAATAAATAAACTTGAAAGTTGGAGTTCCAACACTGGAGTATACAATGTTAATAAAAAAAGATGTGCAATATTTTGCTGTACAATATCTTACTGTACAATTTCCCTATGTTCTATAGTAATATTTTGTAGAATTTCATGTAGAATCATAGAATTGTAGAGATACAAGATACCACCAGAACCATCTAATCTAGCTTTCTGCAGTTTGCCAGAAACTAATTAAACTGCCCACAAAAGATTGTTTTCCAGGCTCTACTTAAAAATATATACATATGGAAAACCCACAATTTCCAGAGTTTTCTCTAGGATGTTTATAAATGCTATGGATTTAATGTGGGAATGTCTGCATTCAGCATATATGTTTTATCACTAGGCTGCAGCCCACCTAAAAGTACTGAAGCTTTTGTCAACAAGTCAAAAGGAGCATTTGATGACATAAGGCAAGATATGTTCCTTTCCTATGTTTATGCACTGTCACACATGTATAAAAGAGGTACAGCTTATGTTACAGTGTAGGTACTGCTCTTCATCATTATCTCTATTCTCTTTCTTGCTGACCTCAAGGAGATGTCCATCTAGTTTTCTTGCCAACAATACAGTAGTTGCTTGCTACTGCTTTCTTCTGGAAAACTCTTTCAACTTCCCAGTCTAACCTACTGCCTTGGTAATTCCTGCAGGTCTACTAAATGCCAATGCTACCTAGCTTCTGAACCTTTGATGGGTTTTGAACCAGTGGAATGCCAAGATAATATTGTACTAATTACCTGGCACAGAATTGCTGAAAATTCTGCAAGCTGAAATTTCTATGTATGGAGCAAATTATAGAAGATATTAATAACTAGTTTTCTAATTTGTGGGAGATGATTTAAGTGGTTTTTCCCTTTTCTATATTGATCTTAAAAGGGCCAAGTAAAGACTATTGCTACTTTAATAAGAAATTTTAATTCATTTCTTTAATTGTTTAACCTCCCATTCTTTTTTTCCTTTTTAACATTGGTTTGAATAATGTCATGGAAAGTCAGGATGAACATAAGTTAGAAATAGATAAATACCATATGTATTTATTGATCTTAACTCTGTTGAAGAAGTGAAAGTATACAAAGGCTCGGCTTTTCCTTATTTGGGGAAAGGAAAGATTGTAACTGGATCTGCAAGCTAAAACTAATTCTGTATTTTACTTTCTAAAATCTGCAATTTTAATGATGAAATTTTTTTCAACATTGTAGAAAAGTGTTTTTACAATTCAGCTTTCCCTGTTTTACTTCTCATCAAAATGTATTGCATACTTTGATAGAAATTATTCTGCTTTCAGTAAATTAACGTTTTAAAAAGATTGCTTTCATTTATTTTGCTGATTCCTGTTATCATAGAAATTAGCTGCAATTTATTAAAAGTTAGATGCTTTGTGATCTCATATTACCTCGCCATGCATGTGCTTAGTTAAGCATTGCTACTTAAATGCCATCTTAAAGAACCTGTTCTCTGTGAATATATATTTTATCATGCTGTTCACTTTAAGACATTTAGAAACATTTTAAAAAGTTGAATAGGTGAATTTTTTTTCATGGAATAGTTTTTTGTTTGCTTCTTTCTAGACACAACAGTGGACATTTCACTATGGAATCATAAACCCTACTTATATTTTATTAATTTCTATTCTCTTAAAAAGAGACAGGAATCCTTTAAAAAACCATTTGCTTGCCTGATTTATGCAGTGCCAGGCCCATAAATAAGATTATTTTAGGGTTTTCTTGAGAGACTGGATTTATGTGTGTGCCTGTTGTGTTGCTTTCACAGCCAGAAGCAGTGAAATAATCAATCACACAGTCATGTCATGGATAATGATTGTGTTGCCGCGTGTACTTTGAGCTGCAGGTGTGTTCAGTACTGTTCTTGAGTGTATTTAGTCAGTGATATTTACAGCTCAAGCTGTGAAATAGTTTTTTGGAATGTCTCCTCATTTTCAGGAAGCATTTTTATTTGGTATAATGTTTTATTGACATTTACCATCTGTTGTCAAAATGTATGTGTTTAACTGTGTAGTTTAATGCTGATCCTCATTCATTAGCTTCCATTTTTTAAACTATCTTTTTCCTAAACAAAAGATTAACAACAGATGTGGAGTCTACAAATAGATGTAATTGTTATCTAGACAGTGTATATAATACTTGCAAAGAGCTTAAAATGACAAGAATCTTGTCCTGGAAATGACTCAGAATGTTATACTGTTATCAGATTACCATTGCTGTTTAAAGTATTGAGATGTGTTCTATGGAAAAATAAAATAAAAGTCTCCCTTTCCCATTATTTATTAAGTAAAAAATTTAGCTATTATCTAAATAATTAAAAAGAAAAGAGAAAGCTTTTTTGTAATCAGCAGGACAGTAAGAAATAATTCAGTCACCTGCTGTTTTCCAGTTTGGGAAGACTGTTTTGTTATTAAATTTGTTAAACTTCTTCATACAAATCAGTTGATGAAACATCTTTCCAAAGGGGATCAAAACTGTAGGAACCAGCCCAATTTGTTCAGTTTATTTCATCAAGACCTGATCAGAAGAGGCCAGAATATTTGGGCTGCAAGCCACTTCGTTTTTCGTCTCTTGAACCTTCAGTTTACTATCAGTCTGGGCGGTATCTTCTGTGGAGGCACACGCGTGCTCAGAAGAATGAGAAAAGCTGTACCAAGCGTTCCAGAGAAGCTTGTTGGTTCAGCATTTTGAATAGGAGAACTTTAATAGCTGTAGTTGTGACTTGAATTGTATTGTAATTTCCATCATGACACTCTATTCTGTGCTAGGCTAACATATCAAACCCTCCTTTTGAAGACTTCTACGTAGCCTGGAATCATGCAGTTTATAGATCATTTTAAAATCTTTGTGTGTCATGTTCTCAACAGACAGTCAGAGCTATTTTTTGTAGCCCAGATAGTCAGTTATGTCCTCAAAAACCTGAAATATGAACATGAGTCCATTTGCTATAATTTTCCAAATTCAAAATTCCTGCATGTCCCAGATCTGAATCAATTCAGCCCCAACTGGTCTAATTTTCAGATATACATATTATGTGAAACAGGAGCCCCTAACCTCCAGGCCGCAGACTGGTACCAGTCCATGCATGACCTGTTAGAAACCAGTCTGCGCAAGCAGCGGGCGAGCAAGCAAAGCTTCATCTGCACATGTGCAGGATATAGGTTCCGTGTGAAACCATCCCCCCCCCCAAGTCAGTGGAAGACAGTTTTCTTCCGAAACTGGTCCCTGTTGCCAAAAATATTGAGGGCAGCTGATGTAAAGGACAGAAAAGGAATGTAAATTAATAAGAGAAATGAATCAAAGACATGAGATAAGATAAATAAACATAGCTAAAATTAAGTCTACCCCATTCACTAAACCTCCCAAACCTTTCTATTCCTGTATATCGTCTTTGCTTCTTCCATATCTACATACCATTTCCTACATTGCCTTTAGAGCTTTAAATTTCTCACCTTTTTCTTTTTGATAACATTATTTATCCTATGCAACAATATATTTCTTGGTCTTGTTCTTGATTTGTTCCTCCTTCCTTCCATATTTGTTTTGCAATCTGGTCTGCATTCATTGCCTTTGCGTGACCACTGCCATTTATTCAATTTACATAGATTCAACATTTTCATTATTGCCATCATTTCTTTTTGTTTTATTTCAAAACATTTCTTTACTTCATCTCCACTGCATCCAGTGTGCTTTTGCATGATACACTCGACTCTTGTTTCCACCCAACAAAGTCGAGAGAAGCATGTTACAGGCATACATAGTCACTTTGACTTCTTCACATGTGAAAAGATCCATTTAAACAAGCAACATATGTTTTGTTTAAACTAAATGAAACTATGAAGAGTGTAGTGCTAAAATGTTACAGCCCTGTAGAATTTGACTATACACTCTTTTCAGTTGCCTAGGTCAAGAGTTCACTTTGCATACCTGTCTATGTATAGACTTTATGACCATTGTATAAATCAGCCAATGAAGGGAGAGAATGGTCTTATCCCACAGTGCTATCTTTCAGATAATGGTCTGAAAAAGAAATTATCAGTCAATTGTGTTTGGGATACTTTGATGGCTTAATGTATCGACCCTTTTGGTTTGAGGGATCTTTTTTTTGTACCAGTTTTCAAAGAGATTTATTAACTCTTGGATACCAAGGTCTATAGTAGCTGTTGTCATTTCTGTGGTTGAATGCTGTGTTCATTTCTTTCAGTTCAGTTCTTTCAGGCTAGCATACTAGTCAATTTATATAGTATGTTTTACATTTTTCTAATGAGTGTGCTAGACAGTTTGTGTCATTTATAATTATTTAAGGCTAAATTTCAATTACTAATAAGTAAGGTACCTTTTATATCACACATATTAAGAAGTTCTTCACATCCAGGTGTGCGCTAATTTGCTTAAATGAATGAGTAATGATTAAATCATTGCCTTGTTGAAGATATAATGAGAATAATGCTTTAGTATGTTCTGAAAAGAAATGATTACATACTTTAATCTTTAATTTGAGATGAAATTTAATATTTTGGGGTGTATACTTTTGCATTTTATAAATGTTATATCAAAATTGACAGCTGCAGAAAAACATAATTTTCCATGTCATTCTTTTTCCTTGATTTTGATTAATTTTTCAAGCCTTTAATCATCTAGCCTTGGTGTCCTCCAACTTCTCGCAGGAGTTTTATTTTGGGGGAGCTCTGGAAGTTAAAATGAACACAACTGAAAAGCATCCAGTCAGGATAGTTTCCTGTGCTTTTACTTTCCTCTTTTGATAAAGAGACAGCTTATATATTCTTTCCTTCTTTTTATAGAGCAATATGAATATTCAAATTGTTTGTGAATCTAGTTGTTGCTTTTATGAGATATGTGCACAATTCCATGGTTATGTTGCCAATTATAATTTCTTGTTATGTTGGTTCTTAGCTGACATTGGCCTCTGTGTATAATCGTTGGAGTTGTATGTGGTTTTTTTCTTGTGCTTTGTAATAGGTACCTATTAAAATAGGTGTTGTAAATGAAATGATAGATTAAAATTACATTTGGGATATGGTCACTGTATCTAGGTTACAGGAATACTGATAATCACTAGATGACAACAAATAGACACAGAACATTTCTTATAAAACCTTATGAAATGAACACTGACCATTTAGAATGTAAGGCAATAGAATAACCATATTGATCATATTTAAAGCACTTTTAAGAACTTTGTTTCACTGCTTATATAAAAGGAAATGCTTTTCTTGAATAAGACTACTTATTGTTGATTTTGCATAGATAAGCTTTGATCTGTGATTTAAAAACTACTGATTAACTGGATCAAAAATAAAATTTGCATGGAAAAAGTTCAAAAAACATAATTTTATTGGATCTAGAATTTACACAATGCAGAGATATTTCATGTTTAGCATCATTTATTCATAAATATTATGAATACTTTAATTATATATAGTTTTGATGTTTATATTTATGGCTTACAATTATCTATTGATAAGTCAGATACTGTTACATATAGTATGTGGCTTATCAATAGATAATTGTAAGGTATGCCACTACTATTTTCCAGAAATAAATATACTGAACTCCAGAATTAGACAAAAAGATATTATTAAAACAATTTTTACATAAATATGTAGAAGCTTTTGTCTCTTTCCATTTTGATATGAGGGAGTTTGAAATGTGGGATGAGGTGGGGAGACTCACCAACAAAGTTTGGTTCTTTTGTGTAGTTCTCTGTAGTTTATTTGTCTTAGGATTTTTCTTGCCATCTAAAAAGTCTATGAAAATACCAGCTAGAAGTTGTATTTTTCTCCTCTATCAGCAAAGCCATTTATGACTCTATTTATTTTAGTTTTTTTAACTGAAAGTTATATTTAAGTATTTTGATCTATCTGGATGATTTAAAGATTTGGGGTATTAAACTTCTTCAGCTCCATATCGTACTTTAAATACATCTTGCATCTCAGGCAATGAATTTGGCACAAGTCAAGACCATTGGCCAGAGTCTTACATGTTGTCAGTCTGCATTGCACTGAACTCTTGGCATAGTTTAGTGCTCACCTAGAGATAGAAATTCAATCTTTTCACTTTATCTTTAAAGCTAAGGCTAAAAGTATTATCAAACCTCCAATCAATATGTGCATATCTTCTTCACACCCTGATTTGATTTCATGAATAATATGTTTTTGGAACTTTTTTAATATAAAAAGTAAAAGCCAAATAGCAATTTGAGATCTTGGTGATGACATATAGGCTCTGATCCAAAATTATTTCATAAAAACTATTTAGAAGCAGTGAATAAAAAATGTTTCTCTCCCCCATCTTTGAATATAGTGCAAGATCTTGTCAAGATCCAAATAGGTGTGTGTCTGTCTGTCTCTGTGTGTGTTTGCACACATATTAATATCCATTTGGACTTGTGCAGCATAGAGCACATAATGGTTGATGGAATTCATGAGAATAACTGATGGAACTAATGAGCTCCAGTTTTCTAATCATATCCTCTTTTGAAACATTTTAATCAATGTTAAGTTATATAACTTACTTATTTGTATTATTACTAATACAGATAATGATAGTTGTGTATCTAAACAAATGGAGAAATGATGTGATGGATTCATAATAGTAGGTTCCTTTGGAACTCATAATTTTACTCAGAATGTTAAAACTATAACCCATCAAGACCTTGAAACAAAGCTTGCCAACAATGTAACTTTTTCTCATTCTCCTTTGCTATTATCACTTTTCTTTGTGTATCAGGTCAATTAAAATGTAAACATGAGCGTGGAGCTATCTAATAGTTGAAACTATAAATGAATACATAAGCTGTCTCCCTCATTCTTTTTTTGACTGAAGAGTTTATTAAGAGTTATAAGACATAAATTGCTGATTCAGAACAAAGTTTTAAAAATTAAGCGATCCACAGCAACACACAAGACCTTGTGCTTCGAATTTACAACAACTATTGGAAAAGACAGAATTGAGAGTGGTCATGCATACATTAAAAGCATTTTTTTGGATCAGGATTTTTTCTCTGTTTCCAGTCCCAATGTGCAAATATGAATACAAAGACAAATAACATTGAGATTTAGACTGTAAAGTGTGGACAAATGCAGACAGAACAAACAATTTGTTGTACTCATATACTCACATATTACTAAAACAGTTTTTGGTATCAGATAAACTATTTCAATAACATAAAAAGATAAGCACTTTAGGATGCTGAGAGTATGTGCTTGTATGCACATATAAATATAAAGGTTCCCCTGCACTTGTGTGTTAGTCATAGGGGTGGTGCTCATCTCCATTTCAAAGTCGAAGGGATGGTGCTGTCCAAAGATGTCCCCGGGGTCATGTGACCAGCATGACTAGACGCCAGAGGCGCACAGGGCACCGTTACCTTTCCACCAAAGTGGCCCTATTTTTCTACTTGCACTTTTACATGCTTTTGAACTGCTAGGCTGGCAGAAGCTGAAACAAGTAACGTCAGCCCACTCTGTTATGCTAGAAATTTGAACTGCCAAACTGCTGTGACATGTAAAAAAACCAAATTGTTCCCACAACACAGAGACAAGTCTGATTCACAAGTTCAAAGGTTTTATTTGAAAAGCTTTTAGCCAAGAGCAGTCCCCCCCCCTGGGTCTTCTCCCAATTTGGATCAAGAGCAGGAAGAGTGCGTCCAACATTCCGGTAATACATTTATACACTTTATAAAGCAAGTTACGCCCTTAAAACTCACCCCACTCACCTTATTATCTTAAACTATCCTGTAAGCTGAAATTCAAACTGGAGGGTCAACATGACGTTTTCTTTCTGCGCATTGGATGTCTTATGTCTCCCTACTGCTGGACTCTGCCCTTGGGAGGATGTTCCTTATATCCCTACTAGTAGCCTTCCATTGTAGGCTTTTGCCCAAGGGTTGACAGACATTGTTTTGCCTTTAGCCTCCTGTTTTCTAGGAAATATTTCAGCAAGCCATTGTAAGCTGTTTCTACAGTAAATTTCCAGCAGCAGAGACCTGATGAGGCCTCGTGAGCCTACAGGACCTCAGCAATGCAGAATTATACATTAGTAGGTTATAAATTTAAAGAAAAGCGTATACATTTAAAAGAGTAAGTTTATTCATTTCTCTCACTCCTGATCTTCCGATCAGCAAGCTCAGTGTTTTTATCCACTGAGCCACTGCGCCCCCTGTTAGCACACATACATGCCATTTATATTTTTTCTGCTGTGATTTCATTTTCCAAAATGATTTTTTTAGCAAGAGAGGGGAGATCTCAGTGCTTATATAAGTAGCCTTCACTTACCAACCACTCATTTAGTGACGATGCTGCTGAAAACAGAGACCTCTGATCTATCCTCCTTGTACCCATTGCATCATCCCATGGTTTTGATTTGAGTACTTGGCAACTGGTGCAGATTTACAATGTTCATAGTGTTCTGCGATCATGTGATCGCCAGTTGTGACCTTCACACATTTCACTAATAAGTAGTTTTGTCTTTTCACCTAAAGAATCTTTTTATATCCCTTCCTTTATTAAAACGAGAAATTCACAAGAAGGAAAAACATGATAGAGTTGACTTTTTCTATAAATTAAAATTACATAACTTTAGATTCAACACTATCCCTATCACTAAGTTTTGGGGAATGCTTACTAAAGGGATAATGGGTAGGAGCTTGATTAGATTAATTCTGAACTAAACCAATATTTTTGGGGAGATAGTGACAAAAATTGAATATCGTTAGGTGTGCCAGTAATTTGTTTCAAATGATAATGATACTGCAGCAGCAATATGAAATGTTAAATGAGGTACGGTCCTCAACTTATGACTAGCCATTTAATGAATGTTCAAGTTACGACAGGGTCAGAGTCCATAAAGCACTTCTGGTCGTCATAAAATTTCACCTCTTTCCTGTGGTTTGCAACCTGGGTGCTTGGCAACTTATTTAGTTCCAGTTAGTTATCAAGCACCTGCGAACATTTGATCATCCTTTGCAATCTGCTCTGTCTATAAATTTTCTTTCTAGGCCGCTGATTTAGTGATTTTATGGTTTTGTTCCCAAAGTTTATCCCATTGTTCTGGTTTAATTTCTTTTTTTAT
>JANHFO010001138.1:115730-129514 GCA_032468095.1 Pareas carinatus | reverse complement strand
GGGCAATATGCTGACTGTGTAAACTGCTTAGAGAGTGCTGTAAAGCACTGTTAAGCGGTATATAAGTCTAAATAATAGTAAATAATAATGATAATATTCTCCATAAACCAGACAGCAGGAAAAGTAGGTAGCCCTCAAGTAGCCCTCAGTTTATAACTGCTCATTTAACAGTTCTATCTTAACAATGGATTAGGAAAAATGACTTATGGCCTATCCTTGAAGTTATGACCATTGCACCACTTCCATGGCCACATGATTGCAGTTTGAATGCTTGACAACGAGCTTGCACTTACGACTTGCAGTATCTTACAGTCATGTGATCATTATTTGTGACCTTCCAGGTTGTATTCCAACAGTCAATTAGGGAACTGGATTCATTTAACGTTGACGAGATTCACTTAACAATGGTGATTTGCTTAATAACCCTAATAAAAATGGCCATAAAATCAGATCCAGTCACATGATGATTTAAAATTGAAATTCCTTAAAATTGAAATTTGAGATCCAATTGTGGTCATAAGTTGAAAACTACCTGAACATAAAAAGGCTATATCCTTTTCTCATAATGGGCACAGCAATTCACCAATAAATAAGGCCTGCATTATATATAGCAAGGACAAAACTTTAGTAGAAATGTGAACATATAATCTCTACCCAATTCATAAGTCTTGTGGGAATTCGTATTTGATACAAACCAGCCAAGTGGCTTCTGCTTCTGCCCTATAATTTTATAACTGGATTCCCAAAAAAGCATCATGTTGGACCTGCCCCCATTAGGTCCTTTAGGGAAAAAAAGACCCTCAACTCCATTTGGTTGAAGTGATAAATTATATTATTAAAGGATACTGGTTGCAGCAAAGTCAGGCTAGAAGTAATTTCCCGCGTGAAAAAGTTACACTTTTCCCCTCATCCCATCCCTCCCCCCATAATGAGTTCATCTTCAGCCAATGAATAGTTGCATAGGTGTTTTGAGAAATGCTGAAATGTTTGGCGTAAGTCACATTCCACTCGCGGGGTGCATGGCCTTGAGAGTTGACACAAACTGGTTCTGTGCGTCTGGTCTTCATCACAATCTTGTCTCTCCCCCACCCCCGTTCTGAATTTCCCATCCCTTCCCCCATACATATTTATTGCCCATTTGTTCTCCTTATGCCCCTTCCCCCGCAGCCTTTGATGGCAGGATGCCAGCAAGGTGCCAAGTCAAAGATGGCAGACCTGACACAACCTTTTTATATATGCATGAATGTAAATGATTCACATTACTCATTTAAGTCAGTTCATTTCTCCCCAAAGAGTCGACTGGGTCCAACGTTATTACGTTGGTTCAAGCGCCTAGGCTATCATTAGCCATGCTTATCAGCTATTTCATTTATCCATGTTCTGTGTTTATGAGCTTTCAAATCCTCCAGCTGTTGTCTGCAAGCTTGTCAACTTTACATTCTTATGCACAGCATTATCAAGACTGTTAAATTCAGCTTTAGTCTCCGTTCATAACTTTGCAGCTGCTTTTGGCATTCTGTAATGGGAAAAATATGTATAGGTACATTTCATTGTTCATTTCTTTTATTGTATATTGGAATTATACAGTCATTTCTTTTTGGAAATGCATTTACTGACATTGAAGCTCCATCCATGAGTAACTTTACCTATCACATTTTCATACCCCTTCTGTAAAATAGACCTGAATATACTTTTTACAGCTGGATCCATGTCCAAATAAGCATTATATTCTCCAGCTTATGTAACTCAGCTACTTTTAGAAACCACTTTAGTCCTTAATTTCAACTGGCCATACTACTTAAAAAAAACCCAACCTTAAACCTGATACTTAAAAGTTCTTCTAACCATTAGCTCACATCTCCAATGAAAGGAAGTCGAGGTATCTCTAATTTAGGGAATTAGATATGTATCAGAATATCAAATCATTCAATTCCAAATTTATTTCACATGTAGTTGATGTAATTATATAAACTATGCAATTACATGATGACCTCTGATTATGCCGATATTCCTAGCATGCAATGTCTAGGGAAAGCATAACAGAAGTGTACAGTTTATCTTTGTTCACATATTAATCGTGGGAGACAGGCACTTGTTTATGGAAGTGTTCCTATAATAGTTTCTATTATTTACAATAATATAGCATGCTTTTAAAAAAAATATTTTCCATCTTCCTCTCTGGAAAGAGAGTAACAATCTTGCTTTGTGGTCTCGGTTTATACACACACGAGGAAGCCTTTACAATACCTTTCAAACACACACAGCATGCACTTATAATTTAAAATCCAGGATGGAATGTTTCATACAAAACGTGCCTTGCAGATTCTGTAAACTGAAATCAACAGCTGCATTAAAATAGGTATAAATATCTATCTTTAAACAAACGTGTTTAAAGATAAATATTTATACCATAAATGTTCAGAAAGCACAATGTTTTGTTTCTTAATTATACCTAGTCCTTATTTCTTAACTAGGTCTAGAATTATTACATGCCAATCAAAATATTTGGTAGCTAAGTTAGCCTAATATTTTGAAGTACATCAGGCTCTGTTTTCTGAAGTGCCAAAGACCAATATCTACATCTGCACAGTCCATCTTCTGTGACTCAAACTGTTCATATCTTGAAATTTGTTGCCTACGGTTTTGGATGTCCACCATATGTCCTGAAGTTAACTTTAAAACATACAGATTATAACTGAAAATCTGTACGTTTTCAGTCTATTGTCTTGTGAACTTTTTTGAGCATAACTAGTTGAGTAGTAACTTGTTTCTCACTTCCAAATTGCTGCTTAGAACATAGAATAAGGGTTGGACGGGACTTTAGAGGTCTTTTTGTCCAACTCCCTATACCATTTCAAATGGTTACCCAATCTCTTCTTGAAAACCTCCATGATGGAGAACCCACAACTTCTGAAGACAAACCATTCCACTGATTAACTGTTCTCACTGTCAGCAAAATTCTCCTTAATTCTAGGTTGGATCTCTCTTTAACAATCTTCCACCTGTTACTTGTCCTGCCCGTAGGTGCTTTGGAGAATAGCTGACTTCCTCTTACTCTGTTGACAGCCTGTCAAATATTGAAAGACTTTTATCATGTCGCCCTTAGTTCTTTTTTTCGTTATACTAGACATACCTCGTTCTCACCATTGTTCCTCAGACAGTTTACCTCATCATCTTTGTTAGTCTTCCCTGCATTCTTTCTAGAGTCTCAAAATCTTTTTATATCATGAGCAGACTTGGAGTATTCCATGTGTGGTCTTACTAATGCAGTGTAAAGTGTCAAGATCATGTGTACTATAACTTCACATGATATTGATACCACATCTCTCTTGATACAGCCTAAGGATATGAAGACTAGTGTGTTTTCACATGCCTTTTGTCATATAAGATGGCCGTGATGGGGGAAGTCCCAGTTACTGCTTATGGCAAGACCGCTTTTACAAGAAATCCCATCACAGATTGTCCTTGACTTATAACTACAATTGGGACTGAAATTTCTGACATTAAGCAATGTGGTTGCAAAGGGGGACATAGTCACACATCAAAAAGCCCCATTTCAAAAAGCTGCTGAGATGTGGCACACTAAAAAAATCCAAAAAGAAAACTGCAGGGGCTTATCTAGGCAGGCACCAGGACTCAACAGTGACTTGAAGGATGTCACCCAAATCCAATCCTTAATTCTTCCAAGTGTTGTCTATGAAGTGAACCATATTTAATTTCTTTCTTCATACCTACATTTGCATGAATTCCCATCATTATCCATGTATCTGTAAATAGGGGTATACCCAGAATTCATGAAGTTACACTGTCTGTTCAGAAATGAGGATGCTGGGTTTCATACTTAATAGCAAACGTAAGGGAGAAAGAGTATGCTCTCTTCTAATACTGAAGGTAATCTCTTCACCCCTGTTGTTCTGATGTTTTCTATCTGTCCTCTGAAGTCATAGTGAGATTTACACCTCATTGCTCCTGTGAACAACATCTTTCCCCATATTCCCTGCATAGTTGAGCAGATATGGGGAAAATGTCCTACACGTTTAAGAAGGTAACACAACACATAATTGAGAATTCAAAATGCAAAGCCACATAAGAGAAAACTTACTGATCTCTATGATAGTTATTAATTTCAATAAGCACAGGCCAAAACACTTAACAGAGAGGAGGACATTATGATCAGTGGGATAATTTTAAATATAAATATGTATAGAGCTGCAGTTTCCCACACAGCATTTATGATAATCCTAGTAAGGATAGAATTCCACAACGTATCCACCCGTTTACAGTAATTGATTTAGAACAGTGGTTTCCAAACATTTTCAGTTTGGTGCTTCAAACTCATCTTCAGTGCCCCCCACCCCTATCCCCTATTACTGGTGGTGTGCAGATCTGGCTTGTGGAGGGGGGGGAACTTACTGGCGGTGCACAGAGAAATCACTTTGTCCTCAAAAGAATAATTCTTGCAGATTCAGCTCCTCGTGGAAGGAATGCCACACTTTCCATACCTAATTGTGCTCAGCTGCATTTCAGAGACTTTCATCTTAGGTTTGCTCAGTTTGATGTTGACTTACGCTGCAGGCAGGATTCAGAAGTCACGCCATGCTTGTTAACCGGGAGCAGGAGTGAAAAGCTGAGGATGACCACGCTTGCCCCCACATCAGAGACAAGAGCTGGGCACTGCCCGGAAGGTGCAGAGGCGGGCACAGGCCTCCCGGTGCATAAGGACCATAAGGCACAGCACGAAAGGCGCGTTGCTTTGCTGAACTAGTGGTGGCAGTGCGGCAGGCAAGGATAGCACTCCAAAGCGGGCCTTTGTACTGCGCCTTACGCTCCTTATGCGCAGGGAGGCTTGTGCCCCCGCACCTTCTGGGCATCACCCACTGTTCCTTAGTGCTCCCCTGCTGTCCCCTAGACTCTTAGCACCCCCTGCCACCCCCTTGCCTCCTAATACCCCTCTAAGCCATCCCATTGCCCCCCAGGGGATGGTACCACCCACTTTGGGAACCACTGATTTAGAATAATAAGACAGGAGCCATTCTTTTGTTACTGCTGAGGGAGGCAAAGTAATAAAACCAGACAAATGTGCTCCACTTGTCATTAATGAAAAAAGCAAACATTCTAATAGGAAAAATAAACGTTTCTGTAATCATAAACAGACTTACTACAAGGCATACATTTTATCCAGCCCTGAATTTCTCCATATGTTGTAGTCTTCTTAGTGAAATATATTTAATACTCTGGTTTCAAGAAATATTTTCAAATGTATATACTGCAGACAAAGATTTATTTATTTATTTATTTTATTTTCAGAACTTTTATACCGTCCTTCTCCCCGAAAGGGTCCACGGCGGTGCACAACCAGAATAAAAATATCACATAACACAGACAACACACATAAAATTTCTAAAAAATATATACATAGCGACTGAATTTAAAATCATAATTTAAAACCAATTTGTAACAAATTTAAGTTAAAAATGGGATTAGATGCTGAACTTTAGGGAAAAACTGGTGTTTTATTTGCCAGTATATGTTATATACTATTATATAAGATCAGATATATTTCCCCTTTGTAGTTCTCAGTAATGTGATTATGCAACTTTGTAGAAGTAATTGAGTATTGAGATTGAACTAGCATTTATTCTGATAATATACATATTTTTTCAAGGTAAGTTCTTGAATTACATTTGGAGTAAAAAATTATTAAAAAGTCTTGAGTTTTTTGTAAGGAAAATCTATTTAAATGAAATATAAAATCTAGATTGTGGAGTTGGAGGGAATTGATTCTTATTGAGTCCATGGAGCCTTGGAATGTCTAAGAAGACTACACGTCTTTGAACAGCAGCGTTTTACAGCTGATGTGCCTAACTTTGGACTCATGGATCAGCTGAATTTGACATTCCTACCCTGACCATTGCCTGGATCTAAGCTGTTTGAAAACATGAAGAAAATATATTTAATGCGGTACTGTCACTAAGATGCAATAGGTTAGTCATGCAATGATTTAATTATGCTCCTGCCGCAACAGGCTCATTCAAAGCATGGGAAATTTTGAATTGTGTGTAGCCGTCCACTCATTCTTCCATCTTACAACCTGCCTGTGGAGATGGACAATTTCAAATGCACCAGTGAAGAATCAGTGTAAATAACTTTTCCTCATATACTACAGATATATCCTCATCTTACAGCCACAACTGACCCCAAAATGTATGCTGCTAAGTAAAAGTTAAGTAATTTTTGCTCCATTTTATGACCATTCTTGCTACAGTTGTTAAGTGGATCACTGCAGTTGTTAAGTTAGTAACAGTTGTTAGGTGAATCTGGCTTCCCCATGGAATTTGCTTGTCAGACAATTGCAAATGGTGATCACATGACCCCAGGCACTAACCATCATAAATATGAACCACTTGCCAAGCATCTGAATTTTGATCACGCAACCATGGGGATGCTTCAACAGTCTGACTGAAAAACAGTCACCTTTTTCAGTGCTGTTGTATGGTATATGACTGATGTCAGACATAATTTTATTATGGGCCACTGCTGTTGCGACTGCCACAGGCTGCCCTTCCCGCCACAGCCCCCTTGAGGTCACCGCCAACTTCTCGCACCCTCCGTGATCCCTGCAGACCCTCCCCATGGACCCTATGGCCCCAGCCGATCCCCCTGTGGCCCACCTGCAGTCGAAGATCCCTACCTGCGCTGCCTCCACCTCTAGGGAGCGCCTTACTCTATTCCAGGTCCGACCCATGGCTAGATCCAGGCAAACTGGGGGGGCCGTATCCAGTCCATGGGCTGCCTGTCTAATACCTATCGTATATGGTCTGCTTGAGTAAGAGGTTGGACTAGAAGACCTCCAAAATCCATTTCAACCTTATTTTTCTATGTTCTACTTTCCAGATAAGTCATCATCCAATGTTAACAGGGCCTGCTTCTTTTTTTTTAGATCAACCAATTTCAGCTAAGGGCTGTAACCGACCTGGGCTAGAGCCATAAACGTCTGTAGAAATAAGAGATTAAAGTAACTACTTTAGCAATTTCAAGAATATGCATCCTCCTAATGTTTTGGAGAAGAAGAAGAAAAATGTGCAATGTTTTCTCAATTTAATTACTTTTGAAATGAAATTTCTACTGAAGCGAAACACTTGAGATTGTGTGTATGATGCATTAATTTTTGCTTTCCACATTTTAACCACCACTTATATTTTATTGTTGAATAAATATATTTTACCATTATGTTCATTTAAAATTATTTAATTCTCAGTAGATTCAAAGCACTTAGTATGGTTGAATTATATTTCAAATTAAACATAGATTTAAAATGACAGCCTGATATTGTGTGGTAGAATGCACTGGGTTATTTAACTAATGAGCTGGGGAATAAATTGCCAAAATAGTCAATATATAAAATGTCTTAATAAATGGAATTGAATTCCCTATGATGGGTAATGGGAATTTCTTCAACATGCCCTGTAGGGAAGGAAAAGGCGCTGAAAGAGATGACAACTGGCAGGAATTATATTGGATCATAGATCAACCTTTTCTTAAAGAAGTAGACATTGATTGCTTTTTAATGGAAGTACTCAGATTTTTTTTCACATGAGGCATGATGTTCCTCTAGCGCATCAGTTTTCAACCTCAGCAACTTTAAGAGTCATGGACTTCAATTCCCAGAGTTCCCCAGCCAGTCAATTCCTCATAGCTGGCTGGATGATTCTGTGAGATAAATCCATACTTCTTAAAAGTTTCTGAGATTGAGTAACCCTGTTCTAAAATTTGCTGTGACAACTTCATTGTATGTAGGAAACTAACGTTGGTGAGATTTACTGTATATTGATGAGGCTGACTCAGTCTTACCTGATTATCAAGGCTGAGGGTCACTTTGAACTGTGAGACAGGCAACAAATACATTTAATAATAAAAATAAATAAATAGCCAGTTAATAATATTGGCTCTCTATATAATTGAACTGATTGAACTTGGTTTTTCACATTGGCACCTGGCCTGCTGGATAATTTTCTTTATGAAATAAAATGAGACAAAGGCCAAATATTGGTGTCATTTGTTTATGTAGAATCTCTTACTAGTAAACAAAATTAACTGTAAGAACGACGAGTGGCAAAGTTTCAAAAAAAATGGAAGGGATGAATACTTTTTCACAAAAGTATGTATTATTTAAGGTATACATTGGATAAGTAGTTTCTTCATTTTTAAAATAACTTTTAGGTATCCTTTGGTTTTAGTAAATGTCATCCTCTAGTCATTATTTGCCATAAGTATGGCACAGATTTGCACTCCAGTTTTCAAGTAAGTACGAGAAATATTTCTTTCCATCACTGTTCACAGTGATGGCTAGCCTTGTGCCCAGATGAACTGTAGCTAATGTGTCACGGTTTGTGATGTCATCATCTGGCACCTGTTTCTGATCATGCGTAGGGCCTTGTGATGTCATTGAACGACACCACTTCTCTCGGTGTACGCAGGGCCCTGTGATGTCATCTGAGCTTGTTCAGCTCTGGGGCAATGCTGGGGCGACTTGGTTCATGTGCCAACAGAGAGGACTCTGTGTGCCTACTGTGGCACGTATGCCATAAGTTTGCCATCACTGATATAGTACTTCAATCTACTGTACTTTTATAGCAAACTGCAAAATACTGTACTGGAGGATGACAACATTAACTAGGACAAGAGTAATCTTACATTTACAAAGAGGGTTCTGATATGAAAAATCGAAAGGCTAAAGGCTGATTTTATAAAAGCTGAAAGGAATGCACAAAATATGGAGAGTGAGAAATTTGCATGCAAATAGCTATTTTAATTTTTTCCCCAAAATCATTGCCATCTGTTGTGAAGAACTGCTATGTCAGCAACTTGTACTTAGTAGTGCTCTTAATCAAGCAGAAAAACTATTCTGGGTGACTTTTGCTGTCAAAGAGGTAAAGTATCCTGAAGCACCCGTGCTGCTCTGAAGTATCATTAAGTCATCCCATTCTGCTAATACTTTTTAAAAAAGCAGCCATTACACAGTCTTCATTATAAAAGGCGCATGCTAGATGTGCAAAATATTTTAAATTCCATGTCAAATTTGAAAGGATTGTTTCAAATCCAAAATAACACCAGGTACTCCAGGATGGTTTAAACCTCAAAACATTTTTTCAAGACTGAAATGGGATTGTCTTGGGGGGGAAATATGTGAAGCCTACAGAAAGATTCCTGGTTCAAGGTCTCAGGAAACCATTATCAGCCCATAGATACCTGACATTCAAATATTGCTTAACACAACTATCATTCCTCACCACTGATTAACCAGCCTGAGATTGTGGATTTTTTATGTCAGTCATTTAGGCAACCATAGCTTCTTCAATCCTAAGAAAAATAGGACAATTTTAACTTAGACTGAGGCAGATTCCTATACACTTATTTAATTAGATGACCAAGATGTATATCTGTAAATGTACATCTGTAAAAGTTCACAGTGAACTGTAAATGGCATACATTTAAATGGCATAGATTGTAAGCATACATTTATAAGCATAAAACAAATGCTGACTTTTGTTAAGAACTCGTTATAGTCACCCTTCATTCAAATTCTGGTCTGAAGCAACCTTTTTTTAATGAAACTCTGTTTTGATGGTTGCAGTTGGTGTGCTTTCCCACAAGATGGGGTAGACACCCAATAAGTGCAACCTGCTTGCACAATGTGATTTTCTGCCTTCTGAGTCTGATGGGTAGGTAGGCCTTCCTTGCAAGCAAAGCAATGTTAAAGCAATTACAAAATAATGTTCCCAGCTGAGGAAATGGCATTTGTTGTTGTACATTAATAACAGATAAAACATTTGGCAAGGAAGCACATTACCCTCCTGTCTATTGACTTGGGGCTATAGGATTGTTTGCTTTGCTGAATGATTTTTCAAATAATATACATGAATATTCAGGGGATGCATATGAATTAAATTACAAAGGCATCTGTTACACCATGAGGGACTTATTGCTACACTGGCCATTTGCTGCTCAATTGGAAAACACAAAGCATTGAAGAACTCTTCATCCAGATTAAATGCTAAATTTCATAATCAATTCCTGCTGAAGTCATTGAGGTATTAAGCAGGACAAGATTTTAATGTAAATTGACAGATGGTGATTTTAAAAGAGGGGAACATTTAAAAAAAAAAACAACCCTGATCTCCAGTCAACTTTTAGTGGTCTCCATGATGTATCTAACACAGAACTTCTTATTGAACTAACCTTCCTTGTTAATATCTGAAAGAAAGCACAGAGAGATTTGTTTCAGATACAGTGAATACCAAAGATGGTAAATCATGTCTTAAACAAAAGAAACCCATACAGAACATCTAGCACAAAATCAAGGCAAAAATACTGTATTTATTTATGCTTCAAATAACTTACACTGTTCTTCTCTGAGTTCTGTTATTTGCTTTCCAATAATTTTATTAAAGAATATATTATACAAGTAAAACTTATACAGACACAAAATAGATTCATAAAACATTAAAAAAATTAAAATGCAGAAAAAAGAGGAAAAATCTCCTTCTTCATCCCTAGTAAGTACAGTCAACATTAACAATATATCACTGTTTCCTAAAATAAAACCAAACATCTCATTTTATATTTCATTCCAATTTCTATAAATCCATCTCTAGAAGCTCACCCCTCTACATTAAAAATTCATCTAGGGTTATCAGAAATGTAGAAATGTAAATGGCATTGACTATGATATATATATATATACCATTAAAAATTATAAACCATAGAAATAACAATATACACATTACAAATTATATTTATTACTGAACCAGCCTACCCTAAATCTGAAATTTAGATTGTATAATATTGTGCATTGATACAATTACAATTACATCACATGCTTGTAAGTATGAAGAATTACATTTTTATATTCAGTGAAGGATAATGTTTATGAAATCTAACAATGGAAATATTAATGAATGCTTTAGAAGGAGCTGGGTAAAATGTAAATTGAAGTGCCCATAAATCTTCTGAATCTGTCTTCTGAAGCCGAGGGCCTCCTTCCAATCACAATTGTTAATTGTCAGCAGAGTTTACCATAGACAGAACATGGACACAAAGTACAATGCAATCCCTTAAAAGTAAACTTAAAACAAGAATACAAAAACTATCTTGGTCTCACTCATATAATGCAACACTTCCACTTCCAATTTGTGAAATGCAGTTATTAACCAACAAAACATTTCCTAACAAATTGGATGCCTATGCAACATTATCAAAAAGTGCCTGAATACTCAACCCTCTACAGCACTATCAACACAAATTATAAAAAGAATAATACTGTCATGTATCAGAACTGTCTCAGACATTCTACCATAGTACACAAACCAACTCAAGCAGGGGTGTCAAACTCAGTTTCATTGAGGACTGCGGACATCCCCCGCTGTGAAACTCTGGCCATTCCCCCACCATGAATGCTGCCACCCCATGTACAACCCCCTCTATTCCCTGAGGATACTCTCCCCTCCCCGCAGATGCCCCTGCCACCCCACGGATGCTTCTGCGGTCGTCCCTCCCCCCAGACTCTCCTTTGTGGACCTTGAGTTTGACATCTCTGAACTAAAACCTTCCAAAACATCCTAAGTAAAACAAAAGACCCAGTAGCCCAAGAAGAAGAAACAGGAGTTATATACAACAAACAGTATAAGGAGTGTAACAGCCATTAAGTAGGATAGTCAGAAGACTAGCAGAGCACACCCATGAATACCAACTAGAGATTAGAGAATATGGTGAAAATTCCTTAATCACATGATACATGGACAAACTCAGTCATAATTTCAACTGGGAAACTGTTGACATCCCAGACCAAGCTAAATCCAAAGCCTCAACAAAATTCCTGGAAGATTATCATTCAGACAAGTCAGCCAACAACAGGCACATAGAAGCAAAGAACATTTGCACACTATTCAAAAGAGAAAAAGAAAGACTAAAAGGGAAACAAAAAAAAGACAAGAACACCACAGTGCTAGCAATTAGATAAGTAGGGAATAACACTACGTAACAGCAGACAAACAATCAAGCAGTAAACAATATCCTAATCAATGAACTACCAATTCAGAAAAGCAAGCAGTAAACAGCAGCTTAATCAAGGAACTACCAAGGAGAAAACAACACCTTCAACAACATTGACATGGCAGACTGCTATATATAAACAGAGAGTAAATCCCACTGTCTACTAGTACTGAAGATGTTACCTAGTCAATGTTACCTACAAGCAAACAACAAAGTTCAGAGAGTACCAAGAACATCACAGTTTCAAAACATAATATGCTTTTGGGTGAAGGCAAAATTATTGATAGTGATATTTGATGATATAATAGATTTTTGAATTTATTTTGACAGAATTATAGAATTATAGCCCCAACATATCTGCAGTGTACCAAGATGAAAAAAACTAGTACAATCAGTGTCCAATAAAGTTAAAGATGCTTTATTTGCACACAACATAGTATTGTGTGTGTTCATGTCCCTTCACATCTACTTGCAAAATAATGATAATAAAAATGACAATAAAATCCACCACTTCCACTGCTTGACATCACAGGCTGGCTGCCAATCATTTCAGACTGCCAGTCAGTATCTGGTCAATGGCATAAGACAGTGATCGCCAACCTATGGGCTGTGGACCAGTGGTGCTCCGTGAGCCAATATGGGTGGGCTGCAAGATGGGCACGTCCCATAAGATGCGGCCGGCCATGCCACTGCCTCACCTACACTTGTGGCTGGCAAAGTGTGAGGAGTTTTCCAGTGGTTTCCCCCTTTGGCCTGCCTGAAATTTCCCTCAGACCAGATTGGTCTGCCGCACGGTACCAAGAACTGACTCGCCAGAAAAGATCGGCCTGCCATGCGGCGCCTGGAGATCGGTCTGGCTGGTGAGGAAGTGAGGAGGGGGCAGTGGAGTGCCAGAGTGGTATGTGTGTCTGCGTCTGTTTTTCTGTCTGTCTCTCTTTGTCTTTCTGTCATTCTCATTGTGAGTGTATGGGTGTCTAACCGCAACCCTCTACCGGACAAGCCGAAGCACCCAGTCACCAGCCCATGGAGCTGCCCAATTGGCTTCCCCCTCCTCCCCAAGCTGGAGCCGCCAGCAAGAGAAAGGTGCGCGCTATGGGTGATAAAAGAACCCAGGCAGTGACAGCAGTGAGGGGGCGTGAAGCACCAGACGCTGTGTCTGTCTCTCTGTGTGTGATTGTGCATATGTGTGTGTGTGTTTCTCTCTCTATGTGTGTGTCTGACTCTTTCTCTCTCTGTCTCATTCTCTTTCTCTCTGTTTGTATGTGTGTCTGTCTCTCATTCTGTATGGCTCTGTACCTCTCTTTGCTTTCTCTTTCATTCTACGACTAGTACTGGTGTTGAGTGGAAGGACTGGCTTTCGGGGAGGGCATAGTGCGGGACATCCTCAGATTGACAGTTGAATGGTGCATGGCGGGATGGTGGTGGCTCTTGAGTTGGGTTTCTCATCCTCACCTCCGGCAGCCCAGGCAAACTTTTTCGTAACATTACCTGATTTATTTACGGCTGATGCCCCAGCCTCTCCTTCTGCAGTGGGTGGAGGAGGATGGAGCTATGCCGCCACTGCCTTCAAAGGCTACGTTGCAAGCAGCCTCTCCAATAAAGGAAAGTCGAAAGGCCATGTTCTCACTTCTCACGGTCGGGTGTCACATTCATAGGAAGCCTTCCGAGTCAGCTCCCCCGCAACCCTATTTTAGAAGATCTCTCTCTCTCTCTCTCTCTCTCTCTCTCTCTCT
>JANHFO010001138.1:72600-85400 GCA_032468095.1 Pareas carinatus | reverse complement strand
TGGAGCTAGTAACATAGAATGATCAATGGCTAACGGAATTGAAACCAAAATAACAATAAATCATAATTAAAAAATGTAAAAAAAAAAAACAAAAAAAAACAAAATGAGGACCCTTCCATGCTCGGAACCACTGGCGACATTTCCTTGACAAGAAAATAGTTGAGAACTGCAGTTTTCATTTTGATCTTAAAAATGAGGATTCAAAAGTATTTTGGTCTTATGTGGATTCTATCTTGATATTGACTATATTGGAAAGTAAAGTAATTAGAAAAACTGAGAAATTTAAAAATCATTAATTTGGCAATCTCTTACACAGTCTGCCGAAGTCAATCTCTTTGGGCACTTTTGAGAACCAGTGGTTTAGTCTTTCTCAACCTAGGGTTCTGTGAAGGGTCACTAGAGCTTTGTGAGAGATTGATTAAAAAAAGTAAACATTAATAAAATTTATTAAGTTTTGCATGCATCGCAATCTTAGCATTCACAGTGGTGGGAATTTTTACATACCACAAACCACAGTTGCTGGCCTCTTCTTTGCTGCTGCTGTTTAAAATTGTGAAACATGGATTGTTTAGCTAGAAATGAATTGTGTTTTGAAGTTTCTGTATTGTGTGATTTTTTACGCAGAGATGTGTGACCAGGAGATTATTTCAATCGTTCCTCCAGAGTGCTGAGAAAATAGCACCTTTGAGCTATTTTGACCATCAAGATAAAATGGCAAGCGCTGGATATAAGTGTCTTCTCATATGGGGCCAGCATCTGTTTCTCAGCCTGATCTATTGACTAGTTCAATGAGTGTCTACACTTAAAAGGCAAAGGAAAATCCTCCATCCCTCCCTCTCCTTCTAAATAGAAGTGAGGTTTTCCCACACTGTATTTTAATAAATACAGCTTTTTGCTTCAAGCATTCATTGATAGCTTGGGCAAAGCCCATCCTCAGCATCCAAGACAGGAATTGTATGAAAAAAATGTTTTATTTTTATTGAGAACTTCTACTTGATTACTTAGTAGTCTTCTAGCATTCTACACATCTAACGAGTATTTTAAATTCAAAACCCCAATGCCCTTGACCACTGAAGTTCATTGGTGGAATGGTGGAAAACATGTTGCGAATTTTCCACTTTTAAGATTTGTTGTATAAACTGAAGTAGACTTATAACACATTCAAAAAGCAGCAAAATAGCATTAACCTCAAATGACAGAAAAATCACACATGCATGATTCAGTTCCCACTGGCTCTCCATTATTGATTCACTCTGCATCATCCTGCAACATTTCACATCTCTTCACACTCAACTTTAGTCTGAGGCTATCAAAAGTTGCCATCTGGCCTCTAGTTTAGATGTATATTTGTCCTTGGGGGAGAAACTGTTGCTTCATGATCTTGCTTGCTTAGAACTTTAGAAACAGTTGAGAGAGTTCACAAAATGAATTTTTGCTAGCACTGTATTGTACACAATGTACTGTGTACCTTGATTTTGTTAATGGGAATTTGTGGCAATGTAAATGTTATTTTTCTTAATCCTTTAGAGAGAAACTGATAGGTGTTGATGAACTTTGAGTTCCCAAGGATCCATCCATTAGAAATGAACTTTTAAGTGGTTTGTGTTCTCTGGTAATATGTAATAACCAAAAGGAAGTAAACTGGGAGAGATGTGTGTGAGAGAGACAGAAAAAGACTCAGAAAAAAGACAAGACCAAATGAGAGACAGATAGTCTCTCACACACACACACACACACACACACACACACTGAGATACACACACAATAAGGGACAGATAGACACACAGGGAGAGGGATTATATTAGCAAGCACATTTTGATATTTATATACAAATGTCAAAACCATCAGTTCAAAGAATGTGCTTAGAAGGCTTCATCCTAAAGGAGAAATTGTTGACTAGTAAAACTATTACAGGTAGTCCTCAATATACGACTACAATTGAGCTCAAAATTTCTGTTGCTAAGTGAAACATTTGTTGTGAGTCAAACTGTTGTTAAGTGAATCCGGCTCCCCCATTGACTTGGCTTGTCAGAAAGGGGGATCATGTGACTCCGGAACACTGCAACTGTCATAAATGTGAGTCAATTGCCAAGTGTCTGAATTTTGATCACATGACCATGTGGATGGTACAACTGTCATAAGTGTGAAAACTGGTCATGAGTCACTTTTTTTTTAGTGCTGTTGTAACTTTCAACGGTCACTACACGAACTGTATTTGAACTAAGATGTCTTCTTCCCTGGACGTAAAAACCATAAACTATTAGAGATCACTATGCAGTAAATGGATTTAATACTTGTTATGCTTAACATGGACTTATTGAAAATTATGCTATTTGTATTTAGCCATGCCTAAGACGCTGAGCTTGTCGACTAGAAGGTCAGAAGTTTGGCAGTTCGAATTCCCAGCACCGCGTAATGGACTGAGCTCCCATTACTCGCCCCAGCTTCTGCCAAACTTCAAAACTTCATTTTGAGCATTGAAAAGAGAAGTTTTCAGAACCAGGATGTCCAGTAAAGTTTGTCACATCCAGCTCTACTATGTTATTTCAAATAGAATCATAATACTAATACCTAGTCCATTTATCCAAACTATATAAATCTATAGAATTAAAATATGGGATGAGAGAGAGCAGAAGTGTATTCGTTAACCTTTGACCATGGGCAGAAGTTATTAGCACTTTAGCCTTATCCTGTTGAAAAGTGCATAAGCCATTTGCCTCCTCTTCCATTCATGTAAAAGCCTCTTAGTAAAGCTACTGACTTGGATATCATCAATATCCAACAGCAGAAGGGGAAGTTGAGAGCTTATGTGTAGTGAGACTATTTTTATAATATACCAATTCCAGTTTAGAATATTTATGCAACAATGATTAGGAATGTAAGCTATAACGTTCTTGATTTAACTCTTGGCAAAATGACATTATTCAGGTGGCTTGCCTATTCTAAGCTTTTACCTACAGTATTAAGATGCTATTTATATAGTCCTATAAATATACTTTCAGAATGGAAGAAAAAATTGTATCTGTATGAACTGACCTCGCCTCAGGAACATATTTTATGGGAGATGAGAAATAGGGATAGTGGAGAAAACTATATATTTAAACGTGAACTAAATATATCTAATTTTACATTTTCAACAAATACACAAATACAATTTTAATTATTTGAAATATGCATTGTAATACAACTTGCCAAAAAAATTAAATGGAACACCAAAAGGTAGAAGAATGGATTTCTCAAGCTTTTTTTTCCCCAAATAGTCCTCCATCACCTTCCCCATAGGGGATGGCGGGCTTATTAGTACATCATTTTTGCTGTGAATCATTCTCCAGAAAATGTATCGTCTGACAACTTCTCTTGAACCTCCACTGTGTAGGAGGGGTCGGGGTCCCACATTCTGCCTTTACTCTGGCATACTGCAAAATAAATAAAATAATTGCAAATGTTTCACCTTTGTATAGCATGTCAGCTTTATAGTAGTCTAGACAAAAAAAAGGCCCAGATGGGTCAATTCTACTTCATTGTAAGGTTACATTAACATAATTACAAGTTTGAAAGTACATCTCTTACAACCCCAAAACTAGGGAGGTTCCCTTAGGAGATGTTTGTCATACTCACATTCCTGCTGGAGGCTAAGCTGCCTCTTATCCTTTCCCCTTACACATTAAGATATGGAGCCTTATTACTATATTAGTCTTTTCGCTCCCCCTTTCCCCGGAAATAAATTAATCTCATAGGATACATACAAAATTAAACTTTATTAAAAAGGAAGATAACATTTTAACCACCACTACCTCCTCCAATCTTAAATATTAGAATGCAGAGAATCAAATTTGGAAAAACTAATTTACAGTACTGTTCAGGAACCAAGGAATCCAACAAATGGAAATGAGTGGAAAAAAAAGGATCCAACAGAATATAAAAACTAAATATAAAATTGCTGGCAAGCCACAAGATGGTGCTGATCCC
The DNA here is from genome assembly GCA_032468095.1 of Pareas carinatus. Classification (NCBI taxonomy): domain Eukaryota; kingdom Metazoa; phylum Chordata; class Lepidosauria; order Squamata; family Pareidae; genus Pareas; species Pareas carinatus. The sequence goes on along the minus strand of JANHFO010001138.1, from coordinate 81,431 downwards.
CTATCAGTTTTTTTTATTTTTAAGAGATCAATAGCATTGCTTTTTGGAAGATTCAGTTCACATTGACATGAAACGTGGTATCTTTACTATGTGTGTTTTAACAATTCAACCATAATTTAAACAAAGAAGCTAAGTACAGTCCTAAGTAGTTCTTTATTTACTGAATTTGTATGCTGCTCTTTCCTAAAGCTTTATTTCCACCAAAGGGGTTCTCTTCACTCAGCTATTATTTTGATTCAATTTATTTGGATTTGTTTTTTATCTTTCTGATAATTTCAACTTTGACCTAAAGCTGAGGGAGACTGATCTCAGTTTTCTGCTTCTTTTCACTCTGGTACACCATTTTTTGGTCAGCTTCCTTTTCCTAGAGCTTCCCAAAGGAGAAAAAGATGGAAAAGCGTGGGGGATTTGATTCTGTATGTAACAAAGTCTATGTACCTCAGAATCTATGTTGACTGAAATTCTTACTGTCCGCTTGTCACTTAAATTGACTTCAAAGTTAGTCAATATGAACATGTTGTCAATGTATAACAAAATATAACAAAAAAATAAGTATATAAAAGTTAATATACTTATGAAGAGTAATTGCAAAATATTAAATTAAAAAATGTTCAAAAGTCTCTTGAATTTGATGGAATAGAAAAACTTTAATAAACAAATGCATGTGTGCCCCAAAATAAACCCAATTGTGATGCAAATGGCATTTGACCTTAGAAAAAATAAGAGATGAAGAAAACTCAAACTTGACATTTTGGCAAAACTGAAGAACTAATGAAAGTGACAGATTCACTTACCTTTCATGCAAATAACCTTCATTTGGAGGGCAGATCTTATGTTTACAAATGAGCAGTTCTCAAAGTTCGAATCCGTATAAGCAGGAGTATCTTTGCATAAACAGCCTAGCCGAACTCCGATGGGATGAACAGAATCAATATATGTTAAGAAAACTTTTCCAAAGTTGCGCAGACCTGATCAATCTTATGCAGGTATGCAAAACCTGTTTTACTACAATTCAAGTCTGACTTCCCCATGACACTTCCTCTTACAACATGATTGAGAAACTGCCCTTGCCTCTCGCCAGTTACGTGAATTTCAATTCCTGGCATAATTCCACTATTACTAGGTTAAGCGACTAAGGTTACTGGGATCTGTAGTTCAGTGATATTCGAAGAGTAGTATATTTCCTGCTTCTGTTTTAGCAATTATATTGTATTTTGGAATCATTACAGACTGAATTAGAGTCCAATCTCAAACTTGGGAATTCCCTATAGATATAACTTTGTGAATTTCTCCTTTTTTCTCTGACTAACTGACAAAGTTGAAACTGAACTTTCCGCTGTCCCTGAATCCAAGTTAAGAATATAGAGAATTGCATCCCAAAGCTACCAGAGAACACCAAAGTATAGATGGCTAAACCCTGAGATATGTTGCTTTGAAGGATTTGATGCTATACTATGGTGGTATCTTTCATTCAAATATGTCCATTTTTCAGAGACCGTATGGACAAGTTCCTGCAGTTTTCTTGGCAAGATTTTTCAGAAATGGCTTGCCATTGCCGCATTCCTAGGACTGAGGGGAAGTGACTGGCCAGCCCAAGGTCACCCAACCAGCTTTGTGCTCACAGTGGGACTAGTGGGTCACCGTCTTGGGTTTCTAGTCTTGCTGCCTTAACCAACACACCAAATTGGCTTTGTAGGGGAATTTCCTGCTGTACTGTGCTCATGGCTTTCAGCAAATGACTCATTGCCAGTTGAAAATCCATCTGTTTTCTTTTTCCTCTTTTGAACGACTTCTGAAGAAAGTCTACATGTAAATTGCATCTTCAACTTTATTTTTCAGATGTGTCATTAGGTAATTTGTGGTCAATTAATGACTAGTTGAAATATTTAGGTGCAAATTCAAAAGCACCAGAGTTTAGAGCTGTAAAACTTTGTTCATATGAATAATAATTTACAAGCCCAAAACTATTATTCATATGAATAAGATCTGTGTGGCTTATCGGAGTGGGTCAAATACAGGAGAAAAGCAAACAACCCTATTGAATCAGAAAATTAATGGCTGCCATAATAAATCCTGAATTAAAACAAGCTTCTCAAACTAAAATCTTTATGTAGGCCTTTTCACGTCTAAAGCATTCTTTTTTATACTTTTCCAAAACACAATAGCTGCTGAAAAGGCATGGGATAAATAACATAGCATACCTATGTATTTATAACATGAAAATGAGGCATGTACCCAGCAATCAGTCAAGTGGTAGGAGGCACTAAAAATATAGTATTGTAGGTTCTGGTTTGTTTTTTAAAAGCCCCATTTTCTCTTGGTGAATGTATACAGTTTTGAATCATTGTCTTAAACATTCGATGTGGGGCAAAGTAAATGGGAGACGAAGTAAGATGGTGGTAAACTAGCAGGGCTTGTCAGTTTTGTTCTACCCTGCCTTGGCCAGATCAAATATTTATCTGGATAATTTGGTGTTTTGCATAAGCTCCCTGGTTGTCTTAGTGTCCTCTTTACTGCAATATTTTTCAACCTTGCGATGGGTGAATTCTACCTCCCAGAATACACCTGTTAGCTGTACTGGGAACCCTTCTCCATGTTTGTTGAGGAATTCTGGGAGTTGAGTTCCACACATCTTAAACTTCTCAAGATTGACAAACACTGCTTTACTGTATAATCACATCAGAGTACTCCTGGGATGGGAAAGTAGAACAGATCAAAACTAAATCCAGGATCTCTGAAATCCTGAAATGTCAAATATTATAAAATGTATAACCCCGCACAGCTAAAGGATACCGTGAATGATTTACAGTCAATCTTATTTCTTCCTCTCATAAATTTGCAGTGGGTTGCCAGTTCTTTAGTCAATTTAAAAACTGACCTTGCCCACAAGTCTGATCTTGATCTCTTCTAGTTATTTTCAAAAGCTGCTGGCACAAATGGAATTGTAATGTAACTTGATACCCAGCAGCCCTGCCAAAGGATCATAACAGTATCAGGCCAGGAGAGAAAGGGAGGGGGACAGATTTTTGAAAGATAATCGCTTTAACAGGATGAGTCATCTATTCCAGGAGTTGACACACTGATGAGATATATAGCAAGCCTGCAGATCTGGTCATGGTATATTCCAGATGGACTGGACTATAATTTTGACATCTTCAAACAACACACTTAAATGGACAGCAATGAAGTTGGGCCACATATTCAACCTCCCCCCAAAAATAGGACTTTGCGCAAAGAAAATCTCCAACAAGAAAAAGTATCAGATGTAATTCTCCTTTTCTATGCATAGAACGGGTGTCAAACTCATTTCATTGATGGTCACTAGCACCGCCACTGCGGGCCACCACCTCGCTGTGGACACCGCTGCCCCTCCATAGTCCCCAGCAGACACCATCCCCTTCTGCTGCAGCTATTACCACCATCCCCATTGCCCCCCCCACAGATGCTGTTGCCCTGGGGAAAGTACCCCCCACACACCTCCAGGACAGCCTTGCAGGCCAGATCCATAGAGACTGCAGGCTGGATCTGGCCCATGGACGTTGAGCTTGACAACTCTGGCATAGATTAATTTCTTTTTGAAAGCTGAACTATTAGTCTGAGCAAACTTAATCAATAGATTAGTCAGCTAAAGCTTGAGTCAAGTAACTGGGAAGGAATAACTATAATCATTGGAGGTAAACAATATGGAATGAAACAGGATGACATCAACAATACCAAAATTTCTTTCCTTCTAATGGGAAACAATTTCATCTTAGTAAATCTTTTAAAGTTTATTTCTACTTTGGTATTGCAGTTGCTCTCCTCACACATACAACACATGTGTCTTGCTATCAAGTTGTCCTGTATGATTATTCACTGGCGGCTCTTTGAGTATATGCGTGTATGTGTGTTGTGCACCTTCAAGTCAATCTTTACTCCTGAATATTGCCTGCGTAACTTTATGTACCTTCCTTGGCAACATTTTTAGAAGTGGCTTGCCACACTGATGACTGCCCTACAGTAGGACGGATCTCAGTAACTAGTTCAGCTGCCCTAAACTTTGTATTTGCATATTACATCGTGGCAAAGAGCCATTGAAAGATCCTTTTTAAAATCCATGAAAGATAATGGTTATCCTCAAGCCTTGTGGCTGTGAATTCCATTAATTAATCATCTAATGGGTCATACGTTTTCTCTAATCCTGTCTTTCCTGATGGTGGTCTTCATGTTAGACTTCTAATATACCTTTTGATCATGCTGGCTGAGCACTATTGGGCCGGAATTGAACACATCTGAAGAGGCAGATTAGGGAAAGTTGATTTAGCCTATTTTAAATCTCTTGCAAATCAGTTGCGATAGGGTAATATATATTTTCTTGCTGGTTCACATTTAATTGAGCTGTATTTCTCATTTTATTGTCTTAAGCTCAAAATGGTTCATACTGCTATACTTTTGGAGAGTTCCAAATTACCAGCAGGGTAGCAGGATACAACTGTACATTGTTTTCTTCTATTATTTAAATATAGGTTTACTATATTTAAGGTTTGGAGCCTCAATTTTCTGGAACTGAATGTGTTTCATTTGTTTGTTTGCTCTTTTTGTCATACAAACAGTACAAACTGGGCCTCTGTAGAGCACGTACATAATTGCTTCTATCTGACCATCTCTTTTTCTTGATCAGTTCATGGTGTCAATTGACATAAATATCTGAAGGGTAATTTTGTAAGCCTAGTAAGTTTATTAATCATGGCACACTCTGTATGCCAGGATTTCAGAAAGAAGGTAGAGGAAAAGGGATTAGATGCAAAGTATATAGCAAGGAAGAAAAACGTTTGAATCCACACTAGAGCTTTGAGTGCAAACTGGCTATTGATTGCTATTGAGAATCAATTGTACTTTGCAAATTTATTTTTTGGATTGAAACACAGGATTTACTAATGTTTTGGATTCACTGCTGTGCTGACTTTTTCACATATAATTGCTGCTTTGTGGTCGCATATCAATATGTGTTATAGTAGCGACTGTGCTTATAATACAAATAACCATCACACATCACTGCTTCATGGTGCAATTATAGGAAATGAAAAGGAACGTTAAAAAAATCAGGTTTATATTTTATGTCTTTAGTGGATATATTCAAGCCACAAGTGTAATGCTTCAACAACTATATGGGAAATAATGCAGAGCATTTCAGATTCCTTTATTTAAAAAAAGGTCAGTAGATGTGTGTGCTTTCAGATTTCTTGCAGTGCATAATAAGGCCTTGCTATTCATAATTGCATAGTTCTTAATGGTGCACATTGAATATTAGCCTAAGTCATGTATTCTCCCATCCCAGGCTTGACTCAAGAGATGAAGATGTGTGTGTGTAAACACTGGCTCAACATGCTTGAGGATGCTCCTCATATGAGGTTATATATGATTTGAATAATCATATCTTGGGAAATGCTTAGAAGAACCGGTGAGAAACAAAAAAGTTTCGAAAATGATTTTTTTTTAATGCAATGTCTGGGCTCACAAATGTGGCATTACCAACATAGAAAAAAGAAAAACCAATCAACTTTGCCTTAATGTTCCCCGACATGTATATTTTTAACTACAGTAAATATGAAATTTATAACCTTCAGAGAAAGTGAGAGATTGTAACAAAACAGACACATTTTCCTTTTGCATTCTATGCGGTTATTGTGCAATATTTGATGTTTCTTCACAGTCGGCAGCACCAGTAAACATTGCCTCATATTCAATGGTCTCAGTTGTAATGTAACTACTTTCTTTTGGTTCACTTTTGGTAAATGTTCATTAAAGTACAAATAGTACTCAGTTTTGGGAGTGAAAATTAAAATGGTATTTCCACATAGGTATTTTACTGGTTTTATGTAACAGGAAAAAATACTCACAAAACTCTTTTCCCTTTGGTATAACAGTTAAAGTTTTTCTATGAGCAAATAGGACCTATTCAGCAGGCATCTTCTTTTGCCCCTCACCCTCTAAACTAGCATTTTTCAACTTTAGTAACTTTTAAGAACTTTGACCTTAAACTCCCAGAATTCCTCACGTCAGCCTGATCTGGTACTTATGCAGATAGGGCTGGGGCGGTACAGTCTCAGAAATATTCCTGACTGGAAATGGTGGATCTATCTTTGGTCCCTCTGTCATAATCATGATCTGACGACTAAGCTGCTCCTGAACTATATCCCTCACAGGGAGATGAGACCTATCATTGGTCTGCCCCTGGTGACTGCTCCTGATGATATTCAGAGACAGCTGGAGATTATAACTGAAAATCATCTGCATAGTCCTACCAAGACAATAGTTGCTGTCTGGAATAGGAAGATGACTGAAGTTTTAGACAGGATTGTGCTTGACCCCATGGATCTTGTCACTCCACATAGTATACAGAAGCTTAGAGAGATGAAACAGATCAAGATATTAACATCTGGCAGGAACATTTGAGGGGTAGTGTGCCCATTCTCATCATCTTGACCTTTTTTTGGCTTTTAGTACCATCAACCATGGTATCTTCTGGAGCGACTCTAGGAGTTGGGAAAGGGCACTGTTCTTTCTTGCTTCATTTCCTCCCTCTGAGACTATTTTTAATTGGTGTTTATTTGGAGTGAGAAGTCAGATCTAGGACCATTGCTTTGCAGAGTCCTACACAAGCTAGTACTTTCTATGTTCCTGTTTTAACATCTATATGAAACTGCCCCGTAAGATCATCATCATGGGGTGAAAATATCTCTGCCCATGGGGAAACTAGGTTATGCCACAACTTCCCCTGAGGTGGTTGAGATCTGGATGAGGAGTAATGGGGCTGTAACTGGAACCTGGCAAGAGTGAGTAGCTTTGGGTTTGAGACTCCTTGATTCTTGGAAAACCACTACGTCTTTGGTGGTGGGTGGGGTTGCATTGCCCCGGATGGACCCGGTACATAATCTGCAGGTTTTCTTGAACTTGTAACTCCTGTTCAAGAAACAGGTGGTAGCTAGGAGGGCCTTTTACACAATTACAAGTTGTGTACTAGTTGTGCCCATTACTGGACCAATGTGCCCTTTTCAGTGACCTCCTGTTTGGACTACTGTAATGTACATTAAACTACCTTGAATAGTATCCAGAAGCCTTGGTTTGTTCAAAATGCAGTGGCCCGCATAGTTTTCACACAATCCTAGATTTGCATTTGTTCTCCCTTGCAGAAGCTGCAATAGTTTCTCATTTGCTTTCAGGTGCAGGCTCATGGTGATATACTAGTGTCTTGAGGGTTTTGTATTGTGGATTTTTAATATTGTAAGCTGCACATTGTAACTTGGGTGGTTATATACATTTTAAATAAATAAATGCAGGAAGTCCACGCATTTTAAAGTTTGCAAGGTCAAGAAACACTGCTCTAAACAATACCTAAATTCTGAGTTTTTAGACAGGAAAATTTTTCTTAGTACAGAAATCTTGAAAAGCGTAAGGAATCCTGAAAAGCTTCAATATACTATACTTTTCCAGTCTGCACCAAATGGTACTGCAACAATATAAAACGATACTTGCATTCATGCATAAAGATACAGATCAGACTTTTAAAAAGCCATAAGATCAACAGCAAAACAATGCTGTTAGCTGTTATCTAGATTCTGCATGAAGATTAGCAATTTCAAGCTAGTGTTGTAAAAGCAACTTTGAATTGCTTATGTAATACTGCAAAATGAATTGATTAGAAAACAATGTTTCTACATTATTTTAAAAACCTTGTTAAAACAATGCCAAGTATTCAGTGATTTTCATGCTTGCTTAGTCTGATCCTACAAAATGAAAAACTGTAGTTCACAGCTTTATTAGCCAACTGTTGCCACAAGGTTTTTGAACTATGTAAAGCTGCAAAAACAGCCATATGCAGTGGGTGTATTTATGACATAATCCAGCAGCAAAAGTATTTACTGAACCAATATGTATTTTTCACTAAAATTTTGATGCTAAAACCATCTGAATTTTTTCTCTTGATATCTATTCCAGGAAGACACAGAATACTGTAAACAAGTAAATACAGATGTTATTTTTATTAATCCATTTGAGATTCAGAAAAACAATTTTTTTGTTAAATATTGTTGCACAATTTCTTTTAATATTCAATAGATGAGTGACACAGCTGCTTATGACTCCCTCCCCCTTTTATTTGATTGCCTGTACAAGTCTCAATGCAGTTTTCTTGGCAAGATTTTTCAGAAGTGGTTTGTCATTGCCTCCTTAGGTTTGAAAGAAAGTGACTGGCTCATGATTACCCAGCTGGCTTTGTGCCTAAGTTGGGACCAGAACTCAAAATACACACCTTAAAGTGACTCTCATTCATTCAATATTGTAATCAAATAGCTAAATAAGCAACAATTCATCACTTGCAGCAATACATCAGAAAACTGCGGTTTTATATACTTTCATCTACATAATTGCAGCTAAATCTTGGGATAGAAGCAGTGTATTTGTACTTTCTTCCTAAGAATTAAGAATCGCTCATATTTAACTTTATATGCTGTTTGCTTCTCTACAATTCACTATGTCATCTTCCTATGTAAGTCCACAGTCTCCTATTGAATTCTATTGGATTTATTCCTAGACAAGTGTGTAATAGGATTTCTCAGATGGAAATGTCATTACATGCTTCATATCTGACCTTTTAGTGTCGCTTTGTTTTCTTTTCCCCTCCTCTTTGTTACAAAATTGAAGCCTTATTAGCTGGGGTGTTCATAGGATGCGGGCAAAAAAAAGTCAAAGTGCAACGGATGCTCCACCTATGCTTTATCTTTAACTAGCTGACCCGGCCACGCGTTGCCGTGGCTCAGTTTGTGGCTTTTGGAAGTGCCTGGACCGGAGAT
>JANHFO010001138.1:31478-50756 GCA_032468095.1 Pareas carinatus | reverse complement strand
GGCTTGTGGACTTAAACTCCCGGAATTCCTCAGCCAGCTATGGCTGAAGAATTCTGGGAGTTGAAGTCCACAAGCCTTAAAGGGACCACTATAGGAGATCTCTGATCTATAGGGTATACAGGTAGTCCTTGACTTACAACAGTTTATTTAGTGACCGTCCAAAGTTACAACAGCACTAAAAAAGGGACATGGCCATTTCTCACATTTACAACCTCTGTAGCATCCCGAAGGTCACATGATTCAGATGCTTGGCAACCGACTTATATTTATGACCGTTGCACTGTCCCAGGGTCATGTGATCCCCTTTTGCGACTTTCTGACAAGCCAAGTCAATGAGGAAGCCAGATTCATTTAACAACCATGTTACTAACTTAACTGCAGTGATTCACTTAACAACTGTGGCAAGAAATGGGGGTAAAATGAGGGGAAACTCACTTAACAAATGTCTTCACTTATCAACAGAAACGTTGGGCTCAATTTTGGTCATAAATCAAGGACTTCCTGTACTTAATTTTAATTGCTGTGCTTATTTTTGGGACCAGGAACTTTAAATGCATTTAATTACACAATAGTTAGGTATAAGTGTCAGAAAATTATTGCCAAAATCAAAATAGGTATTATTTCATTTTATATAGAAAGTATAGAACTTTCTGATTGTGGAGAATTTAAAAGAGAAAAGAAATTGTTCCAATCAAAATGTGGAAGGACAATTTGAGGGAATGGTTGCCTTTGAAATATACTAAAAAGGCAGAGTGCCAAAGCTGGAATGCCACAATGCTGCTTATTTATGAATGATTGATTACAATTAGGGGGATCCTAGTGCCATAGCATTGTTTTAAAAAAAGGGAGAGGAAGAGGAAATGAAAATAAAAGAAACATTTAACGAGATTGTAAATAGGATTTAGTGCTCGTCTAAAGGCAATAAAATATGCCTGAAAAAGACACAAGCTGTACTAATTTTATATTTATATCGGGGGGGCCTCAGGGCAGGTGGCAGAACCCGGTCATCAGGGCCTTTTGGAAGGCCAAGAGAATCGGTGCACATCTCACCTTGAGGGGTATGATGCTCCAGAGCGCAGGAGCCACAGCAGAAAATGTTCTGTACATGTACACATGTTGTACAATGACAATAAAGGTTTCATTTCTTATGGATTCCGCCAGTCGGACTTCCTTGCCTGATGGGACAGTACCGTGACCCCTTCTGCTGGTGCGGGGAGGGTGCTCTGACCCTATCAGGGTGAGATAGTTCCTCAGATATCCTGGACCCTTGCCGTAAAGGACTTTAAAGATGATAACCAACACCTTGAATTGGACCTGGAAACAAACTGGCAACTAGAGTAGCTCACAGATTAACAGTATAGCATGGGCCACCCTTGGGACCCCAAGGACTGTTCATGAGGCTGCATTCTGCACTGGTTGTAGCTTCCAAATACTCTTCAAGGGTAGCCCATGTTGAGCACATTGCAATATAGGTAGTCCTCGACTTACAACAATTCATTTAGTGACTGTTTGAGGTTGCGACAGCACTGAAAAAGTAACTAATGACCATTTTTCACACGACCATTGTAACATCATGTGATCAAATTTCAAACGCTTGTCAACTGACTCATACTTATGCGTGTACATTGCGTATATGCACTTGAGACAAATTCCTTGTGTTAGTCCTATCACACTTGGGCAATAAAGAATTCTATGCTAATCCATTTTCGTGGGGAAATATTTCGATCCTCCTTTCCCATCCGGTAAGGGTAATAGGAAAAGTTAACTCGTCACTTCACAATAGTAAGCCAGACACGGTTGGGACCCTTCTTTAGTCCTCAGCGCAGGGCGAAGGGGGTAAAAGCCATGGCTGGCGAGGCCCGAGAATCGCTTTCCGTTCATTGGCCGGAGGCTCGACCGAGGCAAACCCGCGCCGGGGAGCTGGGCTCCAAGCGCTCCGAGCGCGGCATGCCTCTCCAGGGCCTTCGCCGGCCGGCGGCCCGCGCCAAAGTGCCTGTCACGTGACCGCGCAGGAGACGGGCTGGGGGAGCCGCCGGGCTGGCTGTGCGCGCTCCTAGACCGGCAACATGGCGGCTACGGCGGCAGCCAGGGTGACTCTCAGGCTCTTTCACCACCGAGGGGGCTTAGCCGCTGTCGCCTGCTCGCCCGCCTCCGCCTCGCTGCGCTCTTCCCCGGGCCTCGTGAGCTCGAGCAGCTGTTGTGGCCTGCCCGCGGCTGCGAGGAGATACAGTTCCGAAACCAAAGGGCTGGAGGAGGAACTGCGCGTCCGCTATTTGGACGACGAGCATAAAGGTAAAGACAGCAGCCGGCGTGGAGGCAGCGGGGCTCTTAATTTTGATTTTTTTTAAATAACCTGTCGGTCGGCCCGTAACCTGACGGCCCCAGTTCTGTCCAGCAGGTAAGGCTTGGGTGCCCCCTTTTTTTGCTTGTCAGCAGCGGAGACTTGTCGACGTCCAACTATCTGTCCGAAATGATGAAGCTGCCAGACCCTTCAAATCCTCCGGTTGGCGGGGGCGGATCGCTTGAGCTACTTTAATCACAAAGCGCATGCGCAACTCATTCTCGTCTGATGTGCTGCTTGTTATAGTCGCTGGTTTTGGGAAATCCTTAGGCGCGTTTGGGAGACTGGAGGATGAGTTCCGTAGGTTGTAAGGTCAAGATGTCTGATGTACAGACTTTGAAAGTCCTGTGTTTTATTTGAAAGTGGCCTGTAATTTGGCTGTTGCTCATATTTCTCAAAAAAAACAGTCCATATTCTTATTTGAAATAAACTGTTCTCTTATTTGAGAAGGCAAAACTTCTTGGAAAATATGCAGAGATAAATTACTAGAATTGTTTTGAAATCTTAAGATGATAAATGGATCTAGAATTTTCTGCCCAGTCCTTAAGCTACAAGCATAATAAAGTCTTTGCATTTTAAACTGAGCTGATTGGATGCACTTATACAGATATGCCGGGTTGTGCTTTCTGCAATGATGTCCGGGTTATCCTTTGAATGTCATGCTCTTGAATTTTACAGTGTATTCAGAGATCAATATAAACGACTATTTTAGATAAATAAAATGAGAGGAGAAAAGTGTGCTTTGAGAAGAAATATATTAACATGTATTATCAACTAAGTATTAATTGTGCACTTTCATTCTAGTTATGATAGCTGTGTGTTCACTATTTTAGGAAGTAACTGATATAGGTGTATATCGCCTGAATTTTCAGATAAATACCCAGCAATAGTTATTCATATAAGCTCTTGCATTTTCCCCAAAAGACATAGAAGTCCTAAAAATGTAGCATTAATGTTGGCATGCATAACTGAGTCTTGTAATTTTTTTTCTCCTGCACACAGGAATTGTTATACTTGGAATAAACAGAGCGCATGCAAAGAATGCACTTAATAAAAATCTTATTAAAATGGTAAGTAAATGAACCTTTAGCTACTTACTAATGTGAAAAACTGAAAATGAGTGTTGATAATGTCCACACCTTTTCTCTATAGATATCAAAAGTTATGGACACTTTGAAAACAGACAAAAAAGTACGGACAGTTATACTCCGAAGTGAAGCTCCTGGAGTATTTTGTGCTGGTATGCAAACTTAATTTTTATTATCTGTCTGGAAATTCATAATTTATTAAACTCAACAGAAGTAATTCAGAATCCTTTATTTGGAAATTAAATATAGATAAGATCTATGATTAAATAACATTTGCTGTGCCTTTTTAAGAAAAAAATTCATAACATGCTATAAGATATACAGACTGGAAAGTTTTACTGACTTTGTGTGTGTGTGTGTGTAAATATTTATGTTTATGCAGGTAGTCCTCAGATTATGATCATTTGTTCAACAATTACAAGTTACAACAATGCTGAATGAGGAGGACTTAAGATATACCCTCAGAATTACAGCTCTTGCCAAGGGGCCTACAGTCATGTGATCCCTATGCTTGTACCTGAGTTGTGATTACGACATCTCAGTGAGGCACAGTCACATGATCGTAATGTCCCTGATTGCTTCCTAAAAGCAAAGTTAATGGGGAAGCTAGCAGGAAATTGCAATCATGTGAGGTCCTGACTTAATGACCCAGTGCTTTATATAGTCTCTCATCTCTCATTCATGACTCTGGATGGTTTATAGTTAGAAACCTAAACATTAAAATTGCCATTGTTTTAAGGACAGCAAATATTGCTTCCATAATTGTCATTGCTAAATGATATAGTCATGTGACTTCATTTTATGACAGGATAGAATTCCCAGTCCCAATTGCCATTGTAACTCATGGACTGCCTTTGTCTATTTTGAACTGAAGCTTCAAAATGTTCTTCAAGAGCAGCCCAATGTAGAACAGGAATTAATTAAGTGTGAGTGACTGAGCCTAGAACCACCTGATCTACAATTAGACACAACTGGAACACAACTGAAAGCTATACAAAAACCCTTCTAGCCACAACGGTTACCTCTTCAAGCAGCAGTTGTAACTCCAAAAGATATCCCCCGTCCCCAAATTGCATATCTGGTCTGCCTAGGGAAATACAACCAAGTACAACTTAGAGATCAGTACCGGTAGCTCTGATGAGCCATGAAAATCCATTAGATTGGATTAGTGTCTGAAATTAAGCATTGAAATAATATCAATCAAAAGGAAAAATGTGATGAATTTTGTATCTGTTTGCATTGTTTAATGTTAGAAATGTAATGTATATTAATAGCTGTCTGAAGTTTGTTATTTAAAGATGTTTTATCTGGGTCTTCAGCTGCAAAATTTTTCAGATCATTTTATGATCAAAATTCTCTCAAAGCTGTAATATTAAAGAAAGTTAGACAACCTGTGACTCATTGGGTCACTGTTTCAGAAATATTTCCTTACTTGAACAGAGAAACAGAATGATCATAGATAATAAAAACTAAGTGGAAAGAAGACTGACTTTTGGCTTTCTGTCAACTTCCCCATTGAATTTCCTTGTAGGAAGCTGACAATGAGCATTGGAAATCTCCCTGCCCTGCCTCACAAAGGTTTGTGTGATAGGGCAGAAAGCTGTTAAAGAAAGTTGAAAATGAAGACCACATGACCATAGCAGTGTGGTGGCAGTACTGAAGCAGCCACAACTTTCCCAAATTTTCGGTCTTTGAAGCACCCCGCAGAGCGATCTCTGCACACCCCCGGGGTGCTTCAAAGACCGAAGATCAGCCTGCAAGCCGAACTGGAGGCTTCACGACCCGTCCTTGAGTGCACGGAGCGGCTGAGGCAAAGAAGCGTGCGGCGGTGGCAGCTGTTTAACCTGCTGCCTCGCAAGATGGGGAGAGCCGCTCTGGGCTTCGCAGGGGGCGACGGCGCCAGCACCAGCAGCGTCCGGGAATTCCACCAGCACGAGCGGACCTTTGGGCAGCTGCTCCAAGCTCTCTCCCTGCTGCTGCACCTCTCTTCCTGCGCCCTGGCATTCCCCTGACGATCTGGGAATTTGCAAACGCCGGAAGGGGACGGGGAGGGGTAGAGGGAGCGAACCCTGCAGCAGCGGCAGCACCAAACTGAGAGCTTTCTCGCAGAGATGCCTGCTCCTGCCAGCCCCGCGAGGGAAAGCGGGGAGAGAAAATTACAGTCCAGAGATCGGCCTGCAAGCCGATCTCTGGACTTTGAAGCACCCCACGGAGCAATCTCTCATGCTTTTTGGGAGTATTCGCTCCATAAGACGCATACACTCCCCCCCCACTTTTTTTTGGGGGGGGGAAGCGCGTCTTATGGTGCGAAAAATACGGTATATGTGAGTAGGATAATTATATGAAATGATTCAGCCACATTTAATTATGAATACACATACCTGTGAACTACAATCATAAAACTCTTTATATAGTTTTTACATAGAAAAATTACTTTTAATCAAAGTTTAAATAACTGGCTATAGGCTTAGTAAATTTCTTCTCTTGTTATATTGACTTCATAAAGCAAAGTCTCTTACGCACTCTAATGGAGTGCTTTGCCTCAGAAAAAACTTTTATGCATGAAATCTGAAACAATTATTTTGTGGTGTTGGATAAAATGTATGACTTTTATATATCATTTGTTGGATTGTTTAAGAAGGCATTGTGTTCCTTATTTTTATTTTACTTATTTTGTTTGTAAAAGTGCTCATTCTATCATTGCATTCAAAAGATAGGGTCATGTTTATAAAACCAAGAATTAGAGATAGTTTTCAGAGTTATTCTGAATAAGTCAAACTCTTTTTACATAAAGAGTTGCAACCCATCTGGAAATTATCTTGGTTTGTTTTATTAACTTTTTCCTTTTCTTGTTTTGTCCTTTATGAAATGAGGACTGCTTTATTTCCATGTTTCCTATGAAATATATATATAAAACATGCAGTGCAGTATGTTTTAAGTATTTTGTAAGTTGTATAAACATTTTTATTTAATATCCAAATGTTTGTAAAGAGTGGTGACTAAGTTTTCAGATCTTTTCAAGAAATAGATATACATTTACATTTGTTCTATGTCCTTGAAAGTATGAATTGATTATGCCATTTTTGCTTATTCGCTGTATTGCCTAGCTCCTAAAATTCCTAGTCAGCATGGCCATTCATGAAAATGCTAAAGTTCATGCATTTGAAGGATATTCAGGTTGGGGAAGATGAGTTGATTTGAACAGAAACTATGATGGTATTTAAATATGACCAGAAAATATCATTTGCAGGTGCTGACCTTAAAGAAAGAGCTAAAATGCAGGCTAGTGAAGTAAACTCTTTTGTCTCAAAGGCAAGATCCACTATTAATGAAATGGGTAAGTATAAGTCTCATTGAAATATTACTGGTAGCTAATCAACCATGAATAGTGTAGTAAGTAAAGTTTTCAGTGATAAAACCTATTTGAATTTTTCATAATTTTATAATAAATTAAGACTAATTAACATGACAAAGATGTATAATATAATTGTCATTAAAGAATATTAATTTTCTTATACCTTTCTCTGCTCTTAGATACACTATTATTGAATTGAGTGTAAATGACTCTTCTAAATGTATAGACAATTAAATGAATTTATTTCAGTTGACCAGCAAGTTAAATTCTAAAAACAATTTGAATAAGGTCAAAACAGAAAAAAAATGAAAATGTTTCCTAGAAAACTTTCATTAGAAACTTCAACTGACTTAATGTTAAAACAAATGGTTTCATTTCCGTTGATGAATTAAGCAGAGGATTGAGAGAGATAATCAAGAGTAGAACACAAGGCATTTCTTTTTTCAGCAGTATCAAAATATTATATTTATACATAATTCAATGAGCTCACAAGTATTTTATAATTGCATCTCAAACTGTCAATCGTTTTATTATTTATTTATTTGTTAAATTTATTTGCTGCCTATCTTGCCATGGGGATACACTAGGTGCTGCCTTACAATAATAAAAAGGAAGAAAAATGAAAAGTGTGTAAACAGAATTAAAATATTGGAACAGTAAAATAAACAATGACAAAGGAAACAGTGAGAATATTACATCAATATGATAATAAAAAAGATGGATGGATAGAAACCAGGGAGCCGAATGGATTGATGGAGTCTGCCATCAGTCCAGCAGCCATCTGTGTCCATTGATCTATCACTGAACATGCTGGTTGCTAAATATTCTTATGCAGAGAGGGAAATTAAATTCATCAGCACTAGAAGGACTATTTCCAAAAATTCATAAGAAGTTTTTGATAATGCAGTTAAGAATGCATTGATTTTGTAGATATGCTTGAATATTTACTGTTAACTAAGATTGGAATGGCAATGTTCTAAGAATTTCTTGTCCTTCAGTGATAAGGACAAGAAATAAGGTGATACTTGTATTGAAACAAGCAACTAAGTAAAACTTACATATTCACTGGTAGTATAGGTGTGTGAATACTGGTGACGAGCAATGAGTAGGGTTGTTATTTTCATGCCCTGCTTATGTGTTTTTCAGATCTCTATTAATAACAGAATTTTCATCTGATCCTCCTCATCTCATAGCTCCTACTTGAACAAAAGGTGGAGTCTGTAGCCAAGAAGACCTTGGCTGCTTGGAATGGAGTGGCATATAAATTAAAGTAATTAAATAAATGACTTCCATATTTGTTAGTTTCATGAATATACAACATAGCTATTTTAATTTGCATATATACAGATCAGGAAACTGCTGTTTAGTCATAACTGCTCCTTATTACAATTAATTCTGGAATTTATTTATTTTATTAATATCTTAAATATCTCTGTAGTCAGAATTTAATTTGCAGTTTATATTGGAAAGAAATAACAAAAATGCTATTATCCATAGAGTCGCCTTTAGACCAGATGGACGGCAGATAAATTAATAAATAAATATATAACTAGAAATTTCATAAAAATAATTTTATGTTAGAAATCTTGACAACCGACTGAAATTATTTTTGTAACTTTGCATTTTAGCTAATCTTCCAGTACCAACTATAGCTGCAATAGATGGGATTGCATTAGGTGGTGGCCTAGAATTGGCATTAGCCTGTGATATAAGAGTAGCAGGTAAGATTTAGTCCTATTTTTAAAATTAAAGCATTCCTCTAAACCTTGTTTAATTCAAGTGTAGGCAAAATTACTTCTGAATTCTATTTTCAATGTAATTTTGAACATCTCAACTGTCATAATTATTATAGTACTTACATTAGTGTTAGTATGCATCTTTTAACTTTTGGATCCAGAACAGGGTTGTTGCTAATATGTACAAAAGAGGATAAAGAAAAAGGAATAAGTAATTGTTGTGTTCACATTAAGACATATTCTTCCACTTTACAAGTGTAGGTAAAGGGTTTTTAGCATGTCACCTGTCCTGGAAACATCCTTCAGTTTGGAATACAGGTAGTCCTTGACCTATGACCACAACTGGGCCTCAGATTTCTGTTGCTATGTGAGACATTTGTTAAGGAAATTTTGGCCCATTTTGTGATCTTTCTTACCACAGTTGTTAAGTGAATCACTGCAGTTGCTAAGTGATCTGGCTTCCCCATTGACTTGGCTTGTGAAAGTCATAAATGTGAATCAGTTGCCTGAATTTTTATTACATGATAATGGGAATATTACAATGTTCATAAGTGTGAAAAATGGCTATAACTCACTTTTTCAGTGCCATTGTAACTTTGAATAGTCACAAAATGAACTGTTGTATGGATGGTGGGCTAGACATAGTTTTTCCAAACTGGAATGGATTTCTCATCTCGTACTTGTCTCATTCAGATACAGAAAATTACAACATTAATAAAACCAATGCTGGAATAAGGCAATCAACCTTTGTCTATGCAGTGGCAGATCAGGCTATTCATGGCTTTTACTCATAAAACCAAATACCAAGTCTAAGCAAGATAATTGTAGGATGGATACTGTTCTGTAACCGTGGTCTAAATGAAGGGAGGATGAACGAAAACTTCCTGTATCTGAACTCTTTAAAAACACTGTTTCTAATATATTGATAAATTTATATCTTGCTTTTTTTTCTTTGTGTAAGCAACTCAGGTGGTTTACAGAAATTAAAAAAATAACAATATAAACAATAATTTTAAAAGCAATATCAGTATATCCTGATTAAAATATTTATTCATTGGACTGTCCAGTTTACTACAATTTGCCTAGTTCAACTGGAGATCAGTGTGTTGAAAAACTGATACATAAGGAAGAGTATTCTAAATAAGCATATACTGTTATGCAGAACAATTGCAGTACAAAGGATTTTGTTTTTCTGGGTGTGAAAATATTAGAATATCATGACACGTACTGGCTTTTTACTGAGAACAGAAATAGACCTTTGCACATGGGCACTATAGAGGTTGATTTCCTACATCCTGCATGGCCTTTCTGAAAAATGAAAGACTACGGAGCCTATTGAGATGAAGCGCTTTTTCCCGTACACCAATGGCACAGTGGGATTTCTTTTGGGTTACTTAGTAAACCTTGGCTTAGTGCTGAATTGAAACATAGCCATTGACATTCTGCACTTTTTAGTGTTTTCACTTTTGTTTGAAACTGTTACAGTGAAGTTATAGCTTATTTTACTAAGTTCCTGTTATTTTCTTAAAGCAATTTGAAGGTTTTTCAAAAACCAACTTTGTTTTTGTTTTTTTAGCTTCTTCTGCAAAAATGGGTTTAGTTGAAACAAAATTAGCGATCATTCCTGGTGCAGGTATGGATTTTTTTTCATAATTATGTAACAGTTCTTTATGAATGTTATTGTTACGCTCCATCTCTTGTATGTTGTCCAGAGGCTTGCCAATTTTAAACAACAGCATTTTCATTCTGCGTTTTTGGCATATAATTCCAGGTGGTGAATGTACTGAATATAGTGCTGCCTCCTATTTTCACCACAGCAACAACCCTGTGAGGTTGATTGGACTGAACCAGAATGACTGGCCCAAAGTCATCCAATTGGTTTTTATTCCTAAGGAAGGTCTAGGACTCACATTCTCCTGGTTTCTAGGCTAGTATCTTAGCCACTTCACCAAATTGACTCTGAATGCAGTTTTTCATATCTGTTGTTTGGTAACTGTCATAATGTTGTGAGTGTCTTGCCAATTCATGCTATCTAAACTGAGTTGTCATGGAGAATGAAGCCAGGTTGGGCTGGTGAAGATATCTACCTATTCTTAGACTGTATTGCATTTTGCTCACGCTCTCTGTCTAGTACAAGCAACGAGCATGGATGTGTATGCTGACCATTTTTGCATGTGAAGATTTTTAGCATCGGGGAACAATATAGAAATGGACTCCTCAGTTCTTGGCCTACTTCTTCAGTGCAGCAAAAGTTCCCAATCTATTTAAAGGGGAAGGAGAAGTTGCACTTCTTTAATTTTCTTTCTTTCAATACACAAGTAGCCCTTGACTTAAAACCACAGTTGGGACTAGAATTTTCATTGCTAAGTAAGTGAGTCTTGTTAAGTGAGTCTTATCCGATTTTATGAGGTTTTTTTGCCACAGTTGCTAATTGAATTATTCCAATTAAGTGAATCACACAGTCCTTAAGCAAATCCAGCTTCCCCCATTGACTTTGCTTGTCAGAAGCCATCAGGAAAGATTGCAAATGATAATCACATGACCCCGGAATACTGTAACAGTTGTAGATGTAAACCAGTTGCCAAGCGCCTGAATTTTGATAATGTGACTGTAGGTATGCTGCGATTTTCATAAGTGTGAGAACTGCTCATAAATCACTTTTTTCAGTGCTGCTGTAACTTTGAACAGGTTTTAAGTTGAGTACTATCTGTAGATACAGTTGCGCTGGCCATGTTTTAGGTTTGGCTGATGAAAATTGAAGGTCTTATCTCCTTAAGAATGTAGGAGTTGGAAGAAAGGAGAAACAGACTTATTCTTTATTGTTTTGTCTTGAGTCCATGAAGGAACTATGAATATGAATGATTTCCTACTTTGATGACTAAGACCTGAAGTAGGTGCATGAAGAGAAATTTTTTTGTCTATCAACCATGCTTCACTTTTCTTCATGATAGGTAGCTGAATATTTTCTCTTTCAGTATTTACAATATGTACTTATCATTTATTTAATGTTAAGTATTTCAAAGCTTGATGACTGTGAATAATGTAAAAATAGCTGGTTGGTATAGATATAATGCTAATCCATACCTAAAGCTAACAAAAGGAAGAAAGTTTGTACAAGAAACAAAAAGGGGGGCCTGTTTTCACCAGAATATCTATCAATAACTGCTTCTTTTAATTTTTGTAAAGTTAACTTAGTATTTTCTGTAATAGTATCTAGCTGTCTTCTGTCAGCCTTTTTCATTGGAAAAGATCCAGATGCTTTGAAAACTTGAAAGTAGTATTTCAAGTTTTCAAAGCATCTGGATCTTTTCCAATGAATTTTTTTAATATTCTGTCTGCAGAATATATTTTAGTTTATTATTAGTGTTTCAGTGAGCAATCTAATATTGAATTAATAGTTATTCTTGCAGTTCAGGCTATTTTCAATATTCTCCAACAGCACATTTGAGACTTCCACTTTTCCTTTTCAGCCTTAATGATAATTAGGTTTTTATAGCCATATTTTACATCGCAAAAAATGATAACCTTGTAAATACATGCTTTATTATTAAGATATTTCTGTCCTTTAATACAGACAAATATAAGACCGATCGGTGCTCCCCCGGGTTGGTGGCAACACGGGCGGGTGCGGGTGGCGATGACCAATGAATGACAAATTCTCTTAAAGAAATGGGCCTCATTTTTGCCAAGCAGGTCCAGGAGGAATTTGACACCCCTGCTCTAATAGATACTTCATTTATGACATGTCAGGGGTGAATTGTGCAAGAATATACATTCCCAGTGATAATAGCGAGATACACAAATTCCTTTTTTAGTATTTTTTTGGACTTGAAATCTTAAAATGATTGACATGTTTCTTGAATAATACAAAGGGGTACCTACAAAATCAAAGGGCTTTTATATGCAAAATCTGAGTAATTATCGTAAATCTGGCTCTGATTATTTGAGTTTATGATTAATCTGATGTCTTGTTGTAATCAAATTATTTATCTTTGTTACTAGTTTGTATGAAAATTTACTTTTATTTGTTTTTTATATTTGAAAATGTTTGTTTTATGCTTACAAAAATAAATACTCTCAAGAGAAGTGATTAATAGTATAGAAAGGAGATGTTTGAACGGCCAATCTTATCTTAAGTGCTAATAGAAAGAGATGAATTAATTCTGTGTCTATAAATTAAGAAGAATAGTGTGGCTTGCATGTGTTTCCTGCTTGCTGTTCCTAAAATAGAATTTGATTCAGATGAATTTCATTGTAACTGATTTAATAAATCTAGCAGTAGTTCCTCAAATGTGCCATTATCTGGTGTGTTTTTTTTTAAAACTTCTTTGCGTTATACAACCAGTCAAAATATTTTTCTAGGTCTTGCGAAGCTCCCTAGAACTCTTCAGTTGTACTTGGAATTAAGTAATATAATATGAGGTGACTTTATTTACCAGTCTTGCTCCTTAATCATAGTTCAGTGTATTAATGTCTATGAAGATTCTTAGTCATCTAGGTCATAGTTGAATCAAAAGTTATTTTTATTTTTGAAAAGGCAACTAGACTGATTTTTTTGAGGAAGAAGATGTTTTGCTGTCCTGGAAGCTTTATCAGTTGTATTGGAAATGGAAGGACGGTTATTGACAGTTCAGGGTATTAGCTTATTTGTGTAAATATGAGAAACAGAATTTTTTTATATTATCCTTTCTATATCCCAGCAAAACTGACAGAAGTAGATTTAAAGAAGGGAAGAAAGTGGGTGATAAACACCAATAGATGATGTTTGCTAAAAGCAATGTTTGTGGATTCTTGATTTGAAGCTTTTAATACATGAATTGCCACAAGTAGAAATGTAGCTATTGAATGGAAGTCTTCAAACTACAAATAAATTATCACCATGCTTTCATTAAGAACTGAGTTAACATAACAATGCATTTAAAATATAGATTTTCTTTAGTCATTATAGAACATGAAGCATGTATTTGGAAGAATAAATTTTTAGAGGTGATGATTATCCATTTTTCAGGTCAATTCCTGACAGCTCGTATAATAGGAAAAATTATTTACCGTTCTCTGCTGGTTTTTCTACAGGCCACAGTGCAACAGTCTTTTATGTTGTGTATTGTGTTATATTTTAATTTTAATATATGGTTTTGTTCTTGCTACCGTTACTTTAGTTTATACTTAAGACACAAACTATAGTATTGTGGACTTAGGTAGTCCCTGAGTTATGACCACAATGGAACCCAGAATTTTTATCATAAGTTGTTGCAGTTATAAGTCGGGGCACCATGTGATACTCTTCTTTAAGTTTTTATTCTGAACAATAATATAGTATTCAAAAGTTGCAGTGTTCTCAGCAACTGCCATGATGCCAAAATGGCAACACATGCACAATGATCTTTTTGTTCAGTTGCTGTGTCCGACTATTTGCGACCCCATGGACTATAGCCCGCCAGGCCTCTCTGTCCTTCAGTCTGCATCCCGCAGTCTGCCGAACCTCATGCCTGTTGCATCGGTGACACCATCCAGCCATCTGATTCTCTGCCGTCCCTTTCTCCTTTGGCCTCCCATTTTTCCCAGCATCACATCCTTCTCCAATGCACAATGATGTCATCATATAAATGCTACCTACTTGCTTTGGAGAGACTGTGTGGAAGACTGCTTTGAATTACAGAAATCAATGTATACATTTTACATTTGGTTTGAATGATGCAAACTTAGGTTATTAGTTCTTAGTAAGAAAGCTTTCACAGAATATTCTGATTCTGCTTTAGCAATTCTAAATATTCTGGAAGTGATCTGAATTTGAAATAGGCTTTTCTGGCCCCAGGATGGTCCATTGTGTGGTTGGAATGATGGCTTGAGGGCCAGAGCACTTTCAGAATACTTGTTAGTTCCAGAATTAGATTATAAAACCACAAAATGTTTGGCACATCGCTAATTTTCTGTATGATAAAGTGGATGATGATTACTGGGAGTTTTAATGTATTACTATATTCTAAAAATAGAGAATCAGAAATTCTACAAAGGAAATGGTATGACTTTGATTTTGAAGCCTAGACAGTTGCCTCTATTTACTTCACTCCAACTATGTGAACAAAATTGCTGATATACCAATAGCAAAAGATGCATATCCAAACTTGCTCCTATATGAATATAGAAGCTTCCTCTTCTACATTTTTATTTCCAGGATCAGAGAGGTGAGAAGCTTTAAGCCAGAGCCTACCATAAATTTATAATAAAAAGACCTTTTTACCCATTTTTAATATTAGTACAGTGAGATTTGTGTTTTCTTTTTTATTATATTTTTGAATTATGTTTCTTTTAGTTTAGATACAGTTTAGATAAATTTAATTTAGACAAATCATTATTTAAATATTTCCTCCTTATGTATCTGCTACGTTTTAAACTTCCACAGAGGAAGTTATCAACCATGTTGGGAAATGAATCTTGAGAAATATTTTGCCTACATGAAAGCATGGACCTAAAGTAATCAGCTAGATTAAAAAATGGAGTGAGTGGATGAGAAAATTTGTAAAGCAGAAATTTTACGAGATATGTTGCAGAAAATATTCTACCAGGTGAACTACTTTTCTTGAGGCCTAGAAGGTGGATTGGACAAACCTATATTAGTATAGGTTTAATAGTAATTCTAAAGGTAATATATGATACAAGCTTTGTGGCAGTGAAAGATATTTTATTTTCTTATTAGAAAATATTGATTAATAACCCTATTGTTATGATTGACTTTTATGGCCCCCAAAATAACTTCTTGAAATATTATAAAGTTTTTTTCCTAAACCTTATTTCATTCTGTCAACTCATAGTGATTT
Organism: Pareas carinatus; assembly: GCA_032468095.1. Taxonomy (NCBI): domain Eukaryota; kingdom Metazoa; phylum Chordata; class Lepidosauria; order Squamata; family Pareidae; genus Pareas; species Pareas carinatus. Next base: position 35,418 of record JANHFO010001138.1, on the reverse strand, counting down.
TAATTTAATTCGGGATTCTTGACTAGATAGTAATCCTCCAAGAGGCTTTCTTACCTAATTTTAAAGTATTCCAAGCATACACACTGAAATTTAAACTGTTTGGTGTATTTGAAATCTAAAAAGTAAAGAATATACTTTTTCATGTACATGAAAACATTTTTAATTAGATTTAAAAAATTAATAATCCTGCTGTGGGTGATTCATTTTATGTACTACTTAATAGGATTCATGTTAGTTGCAGGCCATGTTTCAGTGACTCATATTCTGATTTTTTTTTAAAAAAAACTATAGATCGACCAGTTTCAGATACTAATTGAATAGTTACGTTATAGAATTTTCTTTCTTGGAACATTAAAAAAATAAAAATGGTTCCTTTTACAGAAAAAACAAGTAAGTGTCCTACCAATATGTTAGTCCTTTGAGATGCTTTTGTATAAATAAAAAGACCAAAAAGAAACTTGGATATTTTAATCTTAGACAGCTGGAAAATATGGTTAAATACTTACATAGTTCTTATGCTAGAAACTCCACAGATAAATCATGTTAAATATTTATAGTATCTAAATTGGCTACTACATTAGAATAATTTTTTGAAATACATTAATTAGAAATTTTAGGAATCGTGAAAAAACAGGAAAGTTAGTTTGTTGGTTCCTTTGAATCAAATGTAATAGATTATATTATTTCAATATCATGGTGTTTGTGCAATGCTGACTAGAGTTTATTGGAATTGTAATTTTAAATAGCAAACCATTAAAGATGAAAAGGACAGTATTATATCAGTGTTAATTATGATATAAAATGTCAGCATTAATAAGATAATTTAGCTTTCACATACAAAGCTGTATATAACAATAAAAAGCAGCTGCAAAATACTTGTTACATAGTAAAGGTTTCTATCTTAACCTAATTACTTAATATTAAGGTCTCCACGGTAATATTACTTAGTGTTTATGCATGTTGAGGAAAAAAGAAATAGACAAAACCAAATAGGTGCAACAACTAAAAAGAAAAAGCAAAAAAGGCCATTTGATTTCTGGTTTCTCCCTTTTTGTGCTTCTGCTAATTTACAATATTCACAAACATTTAGGTTCCCAGAGAATCCAAACTGTAAATATTTATATTTGCCATGCTGCATGATATGTTAAACTATTCTTGCTTACATTTAGTTTAACTGTTGTGAATATATACTCTTAATTTTGTCACTGCTGCATATTTTCCAAATGTAAGTTCCCAGTCAAATAGTGTTGGGATTATATTTTCCTACAGTGTGGGGCAAAATTTATTCTCACTGCCATAAGCATGTGTTTCAGTAAATTGTGACATTTCTTGTTGATATCAAGACAATAGTGTTGACTGCTAGTGACTGCTTGAATAAGTCTTTACAGTTTTCCTGGCAAGAATTTCAGAACTGATTTGCCATTGTGTTCTTTCTAGGATTTAGAGGGAGTAACCAGCCCCAAATCACTCAGTTGGCTTTGTGTATAAGATGGAACTAGAACTCACTGTCTCCCAATTTCTAACCTGGTGTCATGTTTCTAGCTTGTTGTCTATACCAAACTGGTAACCATATTGCCTGCCATTCAATTATAAATAATTACATTAATCAAGAATATCTCACATCCTTGTCTTATTCCCTTCTCAATATTGAAATCATTTACTAAATATTCCACTTATTTTCATATATATCTTATCTTTAATCATACTGCTCTTACCATATTGAGGAGCCAACCTTCAATACCATATTCAAGCAAAATATTCCATAATTCCAGCTTTCAACTTCATAGGCCGTATCTAAATCATTAGAAACACAAAATTTCTTATATTCAGTGTCTCCTATGTGTGAGTACACTATTTATGGCTCCCAATTGATGGGATGCAGACAACATGTTGGTTTATAACATAATCTGTAAGACTACATCCAATCTTGCACATAATAGTATGAACTTTCTTAGAGTAAAACTAGGCTTTGGTTATGATTGTAGCATACTAGTCAAAATATGTCAATAGTAATATTAACTTTCTTATTTAAATTTATTATAGCTACCCACTCCTAGATTCTCAGCATCTTACAAGTACAAATCAATTAAAACAGTTAAAAGCAGGCAACCTTACAAGCCCAGACTAAAACAATCAAATCACAACAAGTAAAACCAAAACACATCAACCTCACAAATACACAAACCTGAAAACAAAAGCAGTTATTACATGTTTTTAGAACCATAGAGTGCTGTCCATATCTCCAGGAAGGAGGTGGGTTTGTTATTCTAGAGGATGGGAGACGCTACAAAAAAGTCATGTTTTCTTCGTTCCATAAGATGATAACGTTTAATAGAAGGGACCTGGAGATAGATAGATGGATGGATGGATGGATTTAAATAAATTAATATTTATTTATTAAACTTTTATGCCGTCCATCTTCCCTCTTTTCTCATTCTGCTATCACATACTGGACAGGTAGGAACAATTAAGTTAGGTAGACCCTCAGATGAATTCATCAATGAATGTACCATCCCCATCCTGGCTTTGCCAAAGATCATTGGCAAGCATGACTAGCACTGTCTCCATACAGTACCCCAACCCCAATCTGCAACCCAAGTGAAACAGATAATCTGTTTCTTCCAAGATCCTCTGTGATTGTTGTCTGACTACTTTCTCTACAAACCTCACAACAAAGAGAAACTTGCAGCTTGGAAATAATTGTCTAGAATAGAGTAATCGCCAATGATGGCTTCCTGAAGAAGGGCATGCCACTGCCACCTTCAAGGCCAGCAGAACCACTCCCTTGAAGCAGATATCACTGCATGGTCCCATCACCTGGTTACCCCCAGATCACCTTCATAACTAAGGAGAGTCCAGGGTCTAACAAATGTGGCTGAACTAACAATAGAAAGTCCTTAAGTTAAGTATTGGATATTATTTTCTCTGTGGTTGATAAGAAGTATATTCTACTTATATGCAATCATTGTCTAGTATCCATCAGCAATGTAGATTATCTGTTTGTTTGACTGTAGCTAATGTCTAGATAAGTGGCCTCCACCTTTTTTGGCACCAGGGATCGGTTTCACGGAGAAAGGTTTTTCCACGAACTGGTGGGGGCGTGATTTTGCATGCTTTCTGCATCTTATGAATGGGGCTTGACTTGTTTGTGCAGCCCGGTTGCTGGCATACTGTGGCCCAGTGCTGGTCCATGGACTAAGGGTTGGGGACTCTTGGTCTACATAATGATGAAAACTAAAACTTACATCCTTTGTTGGCAGGAAGCATATATGATTTCTTAAATTATTGGTGAGCAATATATGCATTTTAATAAATAGGTTTAATATGTTCTCTATGTTGAGAAGGTTGCTGAGTGGAGATGATCTGTTAAAACTGGATATGTGTGCTGAATTATGTGTATTATGTTGTGCTTCAGATACATATGCATTTTCTTAAAGTACTTGAATTCTTACTCTGCTTATTTCTTTGTAGTAAAATCACTCCTAGGTTTATTAATCAGTCACACACATTTAAAGCTTGATATATTAAATATGATGATACTTCTTAGCATCAATATTTGTGGTTTCTCTTGCATTTCCTAAATTACAGGCGGGACACAACGACTACCTCGTACCATTGGTGTGTCTCTGGCAAAAGAATTAATATTTTCTGCTCGTGTACTTGATGGTGAAGAAGCTAAATCAATAGGCTTGATCAGTCATGTGGTTGAACAGAATGAAGCAGGGGATGCTGCCTACAGAAGAGCTTTAGCTCTGGCCACAGAATTTTTACCTCAGGTACGGTCTCGGTGAATGATATTCTTTATTCTGACATTTTGTTGCAATAGATGACAATTATTACCATAAAGTATATTGAAAGCCTGCCATCTATATATATAAAAATGGAACGACATGTTTGTTCCTGGTAGGTAATCTCGAAAAGTACTGCACGCATTCACTCC